>VZSF01005927.1:518014-646608 GCA_013398295.1 Chionis minor | reverse complement strand
CAAACAGACAGAGTCCTCCTCAACCACCTCTTGAAGAAAGAGGGCTGACCCTTTGATCCCTTAACTTTTATACTGATAATGATGCAGATGGGATGAAATACACTGTTGGTCAATTTTGGTTCATCTGTCCTGTCTGCTCCTCCCCACAGGTGTGAACCCTCTACAGTCTTCCACTTCTGACCTTCCAATGGGGCAAATAACAAAGTAGAGTGCCCTTGGTTGTTCTAGCAATAAGTCTAAGCAGAAGCCTCTCTGCATCCCATTCCTTGGCATCAACTATAAACATGGGTCTTATCACTCTGAGAACAGGAAGTTTCTGCACAATATGCTGTTAATTTCAGCAGTTAGAAGAGGCCTTGGTAAAAAGCAAAGTTACTGAACAAAATTGGTCCTATTTGACCTCAAACCAGGACAGCCCGTTGGCATGAGAGTCTGACAGGGCAAAGGGAGAAACAGGGAACACTTACAGATAACCTGCTATCTAACTGCTGTCGTGATTTTGAGCACAAATCAGACTAAGAAGGAGGAGAGGTCCATGGACAAAGTAAAGGGACAGAAGCTGTATTACCACTGGTGGTTTTAGCAAGGAATTTTTAGAATCCGTTAATCAGATGCAGATCCCAGGTGTCCAAAGTAGTGGTGAACTCCATCTTCCTGTACAAAATTCATTTCTCATCTCCTATTAACTCATCAGCAGATCAACTGTTATATAGGACTGACAGGCCAAGGGGTTACCAATGTTTGCTCCATCCAGGACTTGAACAAACTGCCCTAAACTGTGGTTTAATATCAGCCAAGCGCAGGATGTGAGAGAGAATAGATCAGATGCTGGAATATGCTGCAGGGGCTTCTTAACAGCACAGCTGGCCCATGGATGGGAATGGGCCATCCTGGGACACGTCCACTGAATTATTTTCTGCTTCATACAAAGGTAGGGGTTTTTATCTCAGGGACACTGGAGGTGAGGTTTGATGTCAGAACTGGCATAACCCTGTGACAATCAGCCATGCGCGAGAGGAAGCATTGCAAAGGGATAAGTAATTGCAGAAATACGCAGTCAGGAATGCTGAAATTGCAATAGTAAGTTTGGTGGAGGTCTATTCTACCTTATTTTCTTTTGATTCATATGCTTAGGCACTAACTCCAAATTAATTTCAATGCACCATTAATGGCTGGCTGCATTTGCATCCTGGTTTCCTGACGAAATTAAATACATGAGATAGATAGACCCAGGGAGCTGTTTTGTCTCAGTCTCTCGTACTTGTTCATCCTCTCTTCTGAGGTTCATAGAATCATAGGATCATAAATCATTTAGGTTGGGAAAGACTTTTAAGGTCACCAAGTCCAACAGTAAACCTACCATTTCATTTGAAAAGAGGTTTGAGGCCTTTAAGGTCTTAGTTGCTTTGTGAAATACCTGCCTGAACAGAGAAGAGCATTTGTCTGCATTGCAGGGAAGAAGAGCAGGGACGGGGTCTGGAGACAGTACAGAAAGCAAGAAGGAGCTTGCAAGATGGCGAAGGTCCATGAGTAATAGATAAGGGGAAATGTTTGATCATATTGGACTGGGGAAATTATGGGATGGCATTGGAGGCATTTTAGAATAGGTTGCCCAGGGAAGTGGTGGAATCGCTATCCCTGGAGGTATTTAAAAGCTGGGTAGATGTGGTGCTGAGGGACATGGTTTAGTGCTGGTTTTGGCAGTGTTAGGTTGACGGTTGGACTCCATGATCTTAAAGATATCTTCCAACCTAGAAGATTCTAAGGTTCTATGAGTCAATGACTGAAAACCTGAGCTCTGATACCCAAGCTGTAGCTCTGGTTGTGTGGGATGATGGCCAGCGAATCTGCTGGGGAACCTGCAGGACACAGTTACACCGTTAACAAATTTGCTTGCCCAACTCTTCTCTCGATCCTAGTCCCTGATCTTCCACATGTCATTAGTACTAGTTCACTTCCAGGATCTGCTTTTGGGCACAGGATATGATGGTCCCTAGAACACTTTATCAGCCACAGTGCACTGCTGGCAGCTGATGTTTTCTAGGCAGCTGAAATTTCCCTTCCAGTTTACTTATTTTTTCTTTCTCCAGCAGTGCATACAGGTCAAACTGGAAATTGCTCATTAGCGTAAATAGTCTCAAGATGGAGCGATGACCAGACGTCTCCCTTTCTCTCCTCTGTTGCACACTGTGGTGAGAGCATCCATCCACATGCACGCAAGCTCATGCACAAACAACCTGTGCCAGTTCATTACGCACCTGCAGCACGCCCAGGCAGTGAGGACAACCCCTGCTTACTGATCACACTCATCACTTACTGCGCACCAACATGCTGCTTACAGCATAGATGCAGATGCCTGAATCACACCCACAGAAACACGTGAGCAAATCCACTTGCTGCCTACTGCATGCGTGGATGCAGGGGGCTTGGTGGGCACAGGCATTCACGTGTCTGCTGCTCTCCATGCACGCATTTGGATGTCGTGGTTTGAGCCCAGCTGGCCATTAAAATGAATGACAGATGCTCACTTTTACTTCTCTCCCTTTCAGAGATAGGAGAGCATCTCCGCTCAGGGAAAGAATGGAGAGAAAGACATTTGTGAGTTTAAAAAAGAAACTAAACTACTTTAATGAAGATATTAATAAAAATATGAAAAGAAAATAATGGAATAGATACAATATATACAAAACCATATCAAGCTCCGAGGATGACAATCATGTCACCAGCAGGCACTGGGAAAGTCCCAGACTGGACCCAGCAACAGACAGGAACTGGATTCCAGATCTGGATTCAGGATCAGTATCAAAGGGAGATGAACGGAATCCTGCTCAGATGCCAGCCATTGAAGAAAGAGCACTGACCCTTTGATCCCTCAGCTTTTATACTGATAATGACGCAGATGGGATGGAGTACCCTGTTGGTCCGTTTTGGGTCATCTGTCCTGTCCGCTCCTCCCTGCAGATGTGATCCCTCTACACTTTTCTGTTTCTGACCTTCCAACAGGGCAAATAACAGAGTTGGCTGACCTTGATTGTTCTAGTAATAAGTCTAAGCAGAAGCCTCTCTGCATCCCATCCCTTGGCATAAATCAGAAACAATCAGATTTTATCACTCTGGAAACAGATACTGTCAGAAAAATATGCCATTAATTTCAGACAGTTAGTTAGAAGAGGCTTAGCTGAAAAGTAAAATTACTGAAAAGAAAATTGGTTCTGTTTTACCTCAAATCAGGACACATGCACCACAGCCTCTCTGCACACACGTGTGCAGGCTTGTACCTCCCCCTCACAGGCTGGAACAAGTCATCCTGGCTTACTGCACTCACACGTACACAGACACTCGGTGCTTGCAATATGCCCACAGCCTCTCGTACACAGAAATATCCCTGTTTCCTCAAAACAGTCACATCTTTCCTTAAAGCCACACACACTGGACTTGGACATTCACTGATGCTAGTCTCTGAGCACTCCCATTTTCTGTGTGTGAGTGTATGCATGCACACAATTTGTCGTGTGCACAGACATAGGGCTTGCTATACCCATGCAGCTCCTTGGATATATACAGGCAACCACCACTTTACATCCGTATGTTTTCAGTGGTTTGTTTATCCCCAAAGCTCATTTTGCTTTTCTTTTTATCTGGAAGATATTTTAAATATAGATATAACAGTAATTTTTGAAGTAACATTAACTCTTCCCACAAACCTTGCCCGGTTTTATGTGCTGAAGCACACACACAGTACATCCCCCAAAATATGCTCTCTAGCACCTGCACACAATGCTGCACACATCCCAGTGCATGCGTAGGTGTATATGTGAGGAGAAATCAATTTTCTGGTGGTTTCCTGTGGTGCCTCTCACCCCCTCAGCTTAATTAAACAAGAAAAATCCATGTTTCACATCTCATCCATCAGCCTAAAGACGGAGACATTGAACTGTCACTCCCTACGCCTCCATCCTGTGGGTCAGAGATGGCTGGAGGGATAAAGGGCTCTGTGGTGACCTTGTCATTTGGACACACATGCTCCCTCTGCACCCAGTTGAACAATATTACCTGCTTCTCTCTAGATCTCTATAATTCTTTTCCTTTTTCTCTGGACTTATAGTTGCTCCTCTGTGTTTCTGAACTGATTGTTTTTTCCTCTCTCACATTTTAGGTAGAGACACAGGTTGCTTGTCATCTGACCCACTGCACCCCTTCTTGGTTTCCAGCATCCCTAACATAAGTTAATATCAAGGATGTCAGGAAGCGTGGAAAAGTCAGACAACCCTCTTGCCATAGTGTTCCCATCAATTTTCCAACTTCAGAGACTCAAAAGCAGCCACACAAAAGACCTTTTCTGCTATACAAAAGACCTGTTGCTATGATAAAAGCATGGAAATCTCTTTTTCTGCTGGCTTACAAAGCAGGGGAGGGAGGGGGAAGTCCAGCAGGCAGTGAGGGAGAAAGAGGGTCTTCCAGGGGCAAAACACCATTATTCAGGAGTGCGAAATGCTTCTCCTTGACAAGCATTGATTTCTGTGATCATGCTCAAATCCAGACTTGTCTGGAGGAGTGCTGAACACAGCATAAGGTTCAACACTCGCCCAAGTCCCACTCTGTGGTTACCTAAGGTTTGTCCATGGTCTAGTGGGGAGAACCCTGTCCCCACCTCCAGGCAAATGTCCATCACTTTTCTCTTCCTATTCAATTGGTTGTCTCCAGATAGGTAAATAAAATTAACCAGAATTCCTTGTCTGCCTTGAAGACAAGTGACACATCATTGCTCCATCCACACTACTGACATCTTTACCCTCCCCACTTGGGATATAAGGTGGCTCTTCCCATTCTGCTTATTTCCTGGACCCCAATTGCCTGCAATCAGGTGTTGCCTGCGGAATTGCTTGTGAGTACGTCAGGAGTGTGTGAAGGAGCAAGCAGACATTTTATCAGTAAAGCTGATTGCAAGACAGAACATGAGGCTTTTATCTATGCATTTTGGCATGCCAGAAAGGAATGAGCCTTTCAGCGGGTAGCCAGTCAATACTATGGATAGAAAGTATGTGAGTCATAACAGAGATGTACGTTCATTTCAAGCCTGTCTTTCATCTCTCAGGAGAGGATCGTATAGGACAGACCAGTTAGGTGACCATAGAACAAATAACAGTGCATGGGACAGATAGCATGTAGGGTGCCCCCTGGGAGGCTGCTGGGGTGGCTTGGCATAGAGCATGTTGGAGAAGATGTCAGCAAACAGCAGCTAGAAGACAAGGTTGGCAGTGGGGGTCCGTTAGGTACACAATTTCCCTTCCCCTCCTTTGACACTGACACATCCTGCAGTGTTGGTGTCCCCAGATCCCACGCAAGAGGGATGCTGGCCAGGTGCCATGCTATGCTAGAGGTGGCTGTGACAAGTTTGACAATAAGGGTAAGAAGAATGCACGGTTGACACGGTATATGGGAAGCTTGTCACATCTACCTCAGTTTGAACAAGAATCATCTTTTGAGACATGACAGTCTAATTTTCATGGATCATTCTTTTGCTGACCATCAGAGCTATCTATAGGTGTTTTGACCTCCTGGCTGGCCTCTCTGCTGACACATTTCTCTCTGCTCTCTCTGAATGTCAACAAGTGATAACGCGTGCCAATGCTCAGTGATCAAGAACACTTCAACAGAGTCTGCATATGGTGGGAGAAGAAGGGAGGGACTGGTTACACCTTACCTAGACAGCCCCAGCAAGAGAAAAGTTGCATCATTTGTACCAGAACACATCATATATTAACAAGGGAAAAGCCAAAGAAGCAGGCAGCCTAAGGCCAAAATGTGCAATCAGATGGGAAGACAATGTAGCAGGGAATGAGAGAGAGGAGGAGTGAAGGATCAGAGTCATTTTTTGAGAGATATGGAAAAGCAAGAGAAGGATTGTAAAGAAACCTTATCTCGTTCCTGCCTGTTCTCCCACTGCCGTCGGGATTATGCAAATGAATCATTCAAGTAGATTTCCCTGGTAATTAAAAACTCTGTTCTTTTTAATTAAACTTTCCCTCCAGACTCAGGGTTTTTTGTTTTTTGTTCCCCCTCGAGAAACTAATCTTTACAAGGCTTTTTTCCCCCTCCTCTCTTGTCTTCTTCTTTCTCTTTCTTTCTCTTCTCCTTCAAAATTGTCAAGGCCCATCACGAGCAGACTTGAACACTGAGTTAAATGAGAACTTGCTGGAGAAGGCAAGAGAGAAAAACTTTGAATCTAGATTGAGGCAGGAAGTGGGAGTCAGACTTCAGTGCGTGGGAAGTAGTTTAAGGGTTTGTGCACAGGAGGAAAAAGAAAATATGAGAGGAAAGCCAAAGAAAGGTAGGATGGAAAAAAATTTCAAGTTTGAGTGCTTCTGGCTCTTGAGATTTGGCTGGTAGGATGTTTGCAAGCAGATATAATTAATAGCATGTCTGTACTGAACTCAAAGTGCTTGAATATTTAACTGTGGGTCACGAGAAATTGGCAGGATTAAATTATACAAACAATTTCTGCATCCCGTCGTTTCATAGTCTTTTTTAGATGGATGAGTTCCTAGCAGATGGTGGACACAGGGTCTGCTTCAGACAGACTCAAGTTCATTGCTGTATGCATGTTCACCTTTATCAGTGCTCTTAGCATTAAAAGTGGTCTTTCAATGCAGGACATGGGTGCCTGTGCTGTTGTCATTAGCACTGCCACGTCTTATTCCTCCCGAGGGACTTTTTCTCCTTTCTTTCTCTGGAGCAGACCCCTTGGGAGCTGGAAGGGTGGAAAAAGGAAACAGATAAAGAAAAGTGAAAATACCCAGTGCTTCCACCTGCTGAATTCTGGGAATTTGCCAAGTAGTGGCCAAAGGAAGAGTGATTACCCACTTGAGCCCTGCTGTCCCCAGAAGCTTCATAACAAGATTCCTGCTCAGTGTCACTTGCTGCTTGAAGAGCAGATCACAACTGTTGACTCACCTTATTTCTCTCACCTGGTTTTGGTACCCTGAGTGTCTATAGAAACTCAGAGAGGAACACCTGTGACACTATCAACAGAGGTCTTCAGCAGGTAGCCATTTCTTCAGCTTGGTACCAAAGCTGGTTGTACAATTTGCACAGAAGACATCCACCCTAGGCAATCTCAGCCCCTTCCCCACGCCTGTTGTCTCCACTCAGCTTGGTGTGTAATTGCACTCCACACAAATTACTGAAGCACAGGTGACCTCCGTGAATCTCTCTGCATCCCTGGTAAGTAGCATATAGGGTGGGCTGGGGTCCTGAATGGGTGCTGATTCAAGGAAATACCCCAAACAAGGCAAGACCTTCTTGCTAATGTACTGAGCTCTGCTCTCCTCTTGGAAATTACAACCTCTCACCGGTGCAGAAAGAAGATCTATTGGTGACTAACCACAGCCGAGTTCCCCCTAAGGAAAATACAGTGCTTCCATCTACCACCTCTTTAAATCTGCATCCTCTTCCTATCACAGGGAGGTATTTTTAGCCTTGACACTTTATCTTCACAACACAAAGGCTCCTGGTTTTAAGTGCTGCACATTATTCAAAGTAATTTTTTTTGGTATGTAATTTTCTTTTTTTTTTTTTTTTTTAAGCAATGCCTCACATCTGCAGTTGACTTACATCACAGTGGGTGTAAATCTACACAGATATGATGTGAAGTGGCAGACAGAATAAGCCCAGTAGAGACGGATTGTCAGAGAGATGACGATACTTTATTTGGCAGGCATTAGACGTAATTATCGGACGTACGTGGAACATATCACATGTAGGTAATAGGAAGAAGTGCTCCATGAATTAAATGGCTTTGAGGATCAAATTTTTTTTTTTTTTTTCACTATTTCTTTTTCTCCATCCGTATTTGAGGCATATGTAATGACCATGGATAACAAACATAGCTCCCTGTCTTATGCCTGCCTGGCTTCTAACCACTTTTTCTTTTTCCTGCAGATTAAATCAATAGTATGATCATTCCAGGAGGGGGTATTTAACAGCTACTTTATGATGCCTACAACATGCTCACTCCCAAAGTAGATCAAGATTGCTGCGGCATAGTGCTCATCACAGATATATGGATGTTGCTGAGCATCCCAGATGTGCTGGGCAGCACATTTGTAGTATAGGATGCATCATCAACCAATTTCTAAAAGTTTGGAGTTACCTGGTGTAAGAAGCCAAAGGGAAGAGGTGGGAAGTTAGAGTGCTATTATCTTCTCTTCAGTGTGGTGCAGAAATTCTTCAGCAGACTTCAGGGAGATGAGAAACTCTGCTCTAGCTTGAGTCAAACAATTGAAAGAACACCATTTTCAGCAACAGATGTCAGGTATTTGAAAATTTCTTTACAATCGTGAAAAGGACAGAATGTTTCAGTATTTAATCTAAAATTACCTGTTTGGCAATGTAAATTCTTTCTTTTATCTGAAAAAAATATATTTGAAGACTTGGAAAAAACTAACAAAAGATAAACTGAAAAAAAGCAAAGCAAAGCAAAGCAGTTTGTTGTGATGTCAGTGAAACAAACCTTTCCTTTCAGCCAAAGTTTTCTGTTCTAATGTCCTTGAAGTTATCAGCATTTCAAGGGATATTCAATTTCAGAACTGAAAAATTCAGTAAGTGCTGGAATTTCCTATGAATCAAAAATTCTGGTCCACTTTTAACTAAATAACTTCCCAGCTGCTAGTTTTACTTCCATCCACATCAGCGTGGAAATGGATTTTTCCTTTTGAACAAGATTTCCTTGGGGTGATTTCTGATGATCTCATACTGTCTCCCTGAGACCAGACCCTAAGAAAAATGTTTCCTCTTTCCTCCTGTTCTTCTGTCCTGTCTTGATTAAGTCTTGTACTTTATGTTCTCTGATACGTGCCTTCTACCTTCATGAGAAATTAACTGGTATAATTTATTCATTTACATTCAGACATTGCACCATAGACAGGAGAGGCTGACAAATGGGTTCACACTGGTTAGTTAAATGCAGCACGGCAATAGGCAAAGCTCAGATAAAGCTATTTTGCTAAGAGATGAGAAAGGATGAAATTAAAAAAAACAGGATTCTCCTTCACAAAGAGGAGAAAAGCCTGCTCAAATGTCTGCCCATGTCAGTAAATGACAAAATAAATTATTCTTCATGCAAAGTAGGTAGAAAGTAGTTTTACCTTCACTTCTTTGCCAAGACTGAATCCTGGGTTTCCCTTGTAAGAACAGCTGACAGCACTGACACTTAAAAGGTGGTGAATGTAATCATGTTCTCTTTAATAAGGTCACTGACTGTTTCTGAAGATCATGGCACACCACTATCAGATTTGATGATGGCAGTAAAGGTGGAACTGATTAGTGTGTGAGATCTTTCACTTGCAAACCTGTAACTCTGCCTTTGTACTCCATGAATGATTTAGGATTCTTGGATTTTAATTTTACTTTTTCTTTTCTTCCCAGTTTAAAGATCCAGGACCAATGGCAGAGACTAATAATCCTCTGATTAATTTCATAGAAAATCAAAAGACTTCTATTTTCTCTTATGGCCAAATTACTGCAGGCTGTGATTGAGCCAAATCCCAAAAGCTAGCAAGGCATTGTCTTGGAAGTTCAGAAAAAAAGGAGTGCGATTTCAGGTGTGATCTCAAGGGTTTGGATCCCAGAAAAGTACCTTGATTGCTGAACTGTAGCTTTAATAATTTTTGCCTCCTCCCCTCTAATCCAATGATAGGAGAAGACTCACCCCAATATCTGTTGAAAGAACAACACAGCAGGGTGCAAGTAATCAAGAGGTTCCTGGAATACACCGACGATAACTTCCTTTTCCAAGTGATGGAAGAGCCAATGAGGAGAGGTGCCATGCTGGACCTTGTTCTCACCAATAAGGAGGGGCTGGTGGGGAGTGTCAAGATCAAGAGCAGCCTTGGCTACAGTGACCATGAGATGGTGGAGTTTGAGATCCTTAGAGCGGTGAGGAGGACGCACAGTAAGCTTGCTATCCTGAACTTCAGGAGAGCAGACTTTGACCTCTTCAGGGATCTGCTTGGCAGAGTACTGTGGGATAAAAACCTGGAGGGAAGAGGGGCCCAAGACAGCTGGCTAATATTCAAGGACCACCCCCTCCAAGCTCAGGAATGATGCATTCCAACAAAGAGGAAGTCAGGCAAAAACGTCAGGGGGGATGCATGGATGAGCAAGGAGCTCCTGAACACGAGGATGAGGGGTAATGGCTTCAAACTGGAAGAGAGGAGATTTAGATTAGATATAAGAAGAAATTTTTCACTATGAGCATGATGAGGCACTGGAACATGTTGCCCAGAGAAGCTGTGGATGCCCCATCCCTGGAAATGTTCAAGGCCAGGTTGGATGGGGCCTTGAGCAACCAGGTCTAGTGGGAGGTGTTCCTGCCCATGGCAGTGTGGGCTGGTCTAGATGATTTTTAAGGTGCCTTCCAATCCAAACCATTCTATGATTCTTTGATTCTGTGATTACTAGAATAGTTCTATTTTGTCATAGAATACAAGAAAGCTACCATCTTAGATCACTTGGATAACTCACAACAGTAAAACAGACTTTTCGTACATAGTACAGAGCTCAGTTCCTTTCTTTCAATCTTCTCTACTTGCTCCAGCGTGTATCTATTTGGTGTCACATGGCTTGTGGGCATCTGAATCCCTTTCTTGTGTCTATGACTTCCTGAGGTTAGTGATATCTGGTCTTCTTACGCTGCTTTACAACACCTTCAACCCTGGGATTCCTACTGGCATGATACAAACTATAAATTAGCATACTAGGGGTTTTTTTGTGTTATTCTGCTGAATTTCTGTGATCTTTAATTTCATGTGGTTACCCCTGGTTACATAAATAAGTATATATTTTTTTTTCAAACAGAAATGCCAAGCCTTTCTATTAATACATCTTTTCCTGTTCCTCTTGGGGAAAACCAAACAGATGGGATTTATTTTTTAATGATTAAAATGTTAGGGAATTTTCATAACAAATAATTGAGCCGTATTTAAACAGTGTTAGAGAAAAAAATCAGGTACTCAGAAGTTACATCTGCCAAACAAAACAGCAGGATATTAAGTCCTGATCTACTTGCAGGATCATACTACAGACACACATTACTTAAATCAGTGGGTCCTGAGGGTACTTTCAAGATACTGGGGTAGAAGCATTTGAGCTTGGAAAATGAGACTAAGAGGAATCTCCGCTGTATTCCATGCTAAATAATGACACTTAATTTTTCTTTTCTAAAAGCATACTATAGAAATCAACAAGCTTAGCGGCCTGGCTGTGAACTTCTACAAGGTGGCAAAAACTAGGACTGCACAGCCCACCTTCTCCCAGTGACTGAAAAAAGCTGAAAGCTGAGAACCTACCCTGGATAATGACTGGCACCAAATTCTGATGAAGTGGAATGAAAGAAGAATATGCCTTCTCTTGAAGGACCTTGGTGGAGCAAGGGAGGAGGACTCTAATCCCTTGTCATAACCCTTGGAGAAGCATAACCCTTAGAGTTTCTAATAAAGTAGGGGGCATATCTTGGGACAGCAGTGAAATATCTGGGGTAGTTCCTGGGAGTTACTTAGTTCATATTATCCAAAGACATCTTGGAAAAATGAAGATCCTTTTGCCTCTTGAAAGTAAGCTCAGTCAAATTGGTACTTGGAGTGGAGGATGCACATGGGACTCCTCTGAACAAGTGCACAGAACGTGTTTCCAGTTGCTGAGCATCCCTGACTGCAAGTTGTACTGGGTGGCAGAGCTGTCATCAGGACCTCAAACACATGCCCTTTGCAGGTGAAATTCATCCCACTCAAAAATGGCATCTGTGTTATTTTAACTGTGCTCGTGCAAGTCGTCTGTGAGATATAGAATGCAGATGTCCCCAAGAACTGTACCACAGAGGCACACTTGGGCTAGATTTTTATATAAATGTATATATGTATATATATAAAGATAGTGCTTTCCTTTTCCCCTTTTCCTTTTCCGTTTCCTCGTCCTTTTCATTTTCCTGTCCCTGTCCCTGTCCCTGTCCCTGTCCCTGTCCCTGTCCCTGTCCCTGTCCCTGTCCCTGTTCCTTCCTTGTCTTCCTGTTCCAGCAGGAGCTTAAAGGGGAATTCACCATAGGTTTTATTCTTTATTGTGTTTTTCTAGAAATAAAGGATTTCACTAGAATTAACAGTCATCCATAAACCTTCCTTCAATGATAGCTAGGGGAGGATGACAACCACTTCAGCGCAGAGGCCTTGGCTGTGCTGTAGAATAATATGTTTCAAACTGGTATATAAACCTCGCTATGTTTTTGGATGAATTCAGATTTTAATTAGAATTACTGGGAAGGAACAGATTCAGGAAAAGGGGATCCAGCTATTTCCTACCTGTGCCTGGCTCTCCATTTTATTTGAAGAACATTGCGTTAGTTCTGCTGAAATCATGGGCTAAAGTCAGCAGCTGCTTTAAACCTGTGTTTCTCTGTGTCACATTTTTTTGAGAGGTCTTTCTTTAGGCCTCTCATTTTTCTCCCCAGAAAAGGCATTCATACTTGCCTCTGTAGAAGAGTGGTGGTTTCTCTGCTGCAAATGTGTTTTTCTCAGCATCAAGTCTGATACTAATAACACAGAACTGGACTCTTCTCCTTGAGTTCAAAGAGTCACTGCTTGAGTGATAGCTGCTATTGGCTCTGGTATTTAGTGCCCCAGATATAAGAGAAGGATAAAAACACAGTGGGGTTGGATGAATCCCTGACTTTTATTAAGAAAGCCATTAGAAGGGAGGTGGAAGACATCCTGCTTTGCTACAGACAGCAAGGTTTTACTCATTGCACATCCACTGGCTGAAGTAATGAATGAAACAACCAGAAGTGAATTAACTCACAGCCAAAAGCCCTGCCATCCCTTGCCCTTGCAGTGAGTTTGACTTTGGCTGGCTCAGGGCTGTTCCGAAAAGCCATACAATTTTGTCAGAGAAAAACAAGCACACATTCCCACTATGGAATAATTGAGATGGTAGTCAGTAAATCTGGTTTGTGGGGATATTACATGTCTGCACGTGTTCGTACATGAAACAGTCCTCCCAGCTAAATCTCTCAGACTCCATTCCCATTGCATCCTGCCAATCAGTAGGGTGGGCACTACCCAAAACAGATGCTGTTGGGCACTGGGGTGCTTGTCCTCTGCAGAACTACTGACAGTGCTGTACTAGAAAGCTAAAACATCAACACTGTCTTCTCTAGCTGAAGGGAGAACATCTTGGAGAGGAATTTGGTCTGTGCTGTCAAAAGCAGGCTGCAGTATCAGCAAAGCACAGATGGTGGCAGCAAAGTATAAAAACCAAGGCAGCTTGGAAAATATCAGTTACATTCAATAAGGAGCAAAGAAACTTTTAAATAAGTTTCTGGGAAGCTGAACTTTGAGGTCTCTGATGATTGGAAAATACACCTTCCTGCAGGACAACAACATTCCCTTTCATTACACCAGCACCTTCTAGAAAAATATTTGCTTAAACAGTGGCTCACAGTGGGTATAGCAGACAGCGATGTATTTGTTCTCATGTTAATTAATACAAATCGCTGTGGAACTCATTGCCACTTCCTTTTCTATTGTTAGAAGCTTGTGACTTTCAAAATCATCTTTCTTCGAGAACTTTGGAAATACATCTGAGATTACTGTGAACATATTTATTCCTGAACAATGGAATGCATTGGTGTGATTTCTTGCCTGGGTAGCTTTCCTCTAGCTCCCTTGCACTGGTAATGTATTTTTAATTGTGGTTACTCCTTGCCCAGAAGGCAGATGTGTAACTCCGCAGGTATTTGTGTGCTTGCTCAAGCACCTGAGTAGTAAGTCTGGCAAAGAGGTACATGGTTATTTACGCAGAGAAGCTGTCTTTTGCATCCACTGAGAGGCAGAGTCTGATATATCTCCTTTGCATCACTTAGAAGAGCTATTGAAGGACAACATTGCTGCCCTATCCATCATGGGCATGCTTGCCTGATATACTGGGCCAGTTACAGAATTTTTGTCAGTGTTAACTATGGTTTAGTGCCCCACATTCTCAGAGTTGGTACTTCACAGGTGGGTAGAGTACTTCACATGCTCTCTAAGACCCTACTCCGCCTTTTTCACTTGTGGAGTGGCTAATTAAGCAACCTCTAGATGGACCTCCTATTCAGTTACCTTCATGCTAGGGTGTAAAGAGATCTCTTGCTTCTTTGCAGAGGGACTTAAATTAAGTCTGTTCCTCCACTTGCACAGCCCGGCCATGGGGACTGGCTTCCAGACACGCACAGTCTTTTAGAGCAGTCAGTCCTTGATGGAAATGTAGTCCTGTGGCTCAGTAGCCAGCACCAATTCCACTAACAAATATAATAAGCAGCCCCGGAGCTGTCAAGTCATTTTGCATCTAGATGATGTGGGATCATCCGAAAGCTTGCTCACTGCCTGGCAACCGTAATAGGTGTTAAGAGCTGCAGCGAAAGGGCTGCTTAACTTGACAACTAACAACATAGCCTGGCCTTTCTGTGTCTGTCACTGTCTGAATAATACATTTTGTCAATGGCGTGATTTTTTAGCAAGTCCTTTGTATCATCTGTTCGGAGGCAAAGCCAGGGGAAAGGCGGGGAGACAGTGAAACTCCTGCTAGAACAGGGACTGAAACAGCCTTGATTTCATCAAGGTGGGGAAAGTTCTGAATCACGCTAGGACAAAGGGGGTGAACAGGTCAGTAAAAGCCTTTGGCAAAACATGGGAGTTGCATTTATATGGCATGGACAATAAAAAGCACAGGCTGTTTCCAGGAGATGAGAAGACGTCCCCACATTTCAGAAGAAAAGATGGGTCTTATCAGTGACTGTGGTACAGGTCACGGTGAGATAGTGGAACTGGCAGTGGGATCCTTGGTCCATCCTGTCCTCCCACATGTGATCACTCATGGACCAGCTCAGCTCTGAGCTGACAAGTTCATAGGCTACGGCAGAGCAGCTGTGGGTTGCTCCAAGGACCAGCGACTGCCACAGAGAAGTCCAAGGTCAATGGGTCACCTTGACAGGGATGATTCCACAATGACACAAGTGCATGCCTCTGATCTTTGTTGACACCAGACAATGAAATCCAGCTGAAGTCCACTCAGACCTCACTGTTAGATAAAGGTAACTGCTGGTCTTGGATACCTCATTTATTTCAAGCCAACAGCTGAAGACTGAGTCAAAGCAACTTTCCAAAAGAGCTGTGGGCTCCTCATGGGGGAGAAAACCAGAGTGCTTGATGACACAGTCACACACTGGTGGAAACTGTGCCAGCTGTCCAACATGTTCTCAGTAAATGGGTGAAGTGTGGAACAAACTGGGTTGACTCTTACTCCAGGAGTCTCTGGGCTGGTACAGAACACGTACAGCCTCCCCATCTCCCTCCATTCTCTGGAAAGCAATGATACTAACACTCCTCAGTCATGGTTAGGTTGTAATTATTCTAAAGGACAGGCTTTTTCTTATTGGCAGTTGCTTGCTTCAATCCTAGCTGAAGTTTGTGGGTTCCTCTGTCATACAAATACTTGTCAATAAGTGTTAGTTCAAGGTGAAACTGTGTTTATGACTTGAAGTTAGCATGTAAGCATAAGCAATAGTTAAAGCTGAGGACTCTAAAAATACTGCGTGCATACGTTCAGCATTGCTAATGCTCCTCAGCTATTAAGAGATCTCTCTATCTGTGCAAAGTCCGCTGATTTCCATATTACTAGAGAAGGAGATAAGTGAAGTATATCTGAAGAGATTTTATCCGAGCCCTGAGAGGAAGATAGGAGAAAAGGCTCAACCCCCTCTCATTTTCATTATGCTGAGAAAGCTGATCTCTGGCAGAGGTGTAAGGAAATCACACTTGCTACAAAGACAGCTTTCTTCTCGGGAAGATGGCCTTTGACGCAAAAGTCTTACTTACATGAACAATACTTACCACTTCTCACTTAGGGGAGTTACTTCTAAGGGGAAAAAAAAAGGTGTTGGGATCTCTCAATTGGATGTGATCCATCTCAACTTATGTAGCCACAGTGTGACTGCTTCCAACTGAGCTAGCTGGGGTTGCAGGTTGGGAGGAAGACATGCTGTTTAAGTTGGATGTGGATGTCCATGGAGGAGAAATCAGGGTTGTGAGAGAACGGGGAGCTATAGATGGGAATGGTGCAACGTAAAAAGAGCTCAGGCCTGTTGAGTTCAGGTGTAAACCCATACAACCAACTGCCATATTTTCTTCACAAAAGCCAAGCTGGTTCTTACAGCATCAGGACCTCTTTTCCACCTTGAGACACAAAATGCCAGGTGCAACTCATCTGTATATCCAGCATTGGAATCCTGGGTAGGGAGAGGAGCCATAGTGCCCTAAGTTTGGCCATGGTGGCAGTCTCCTCCTCTTGCACAGACTAGATCTGCAGTCCTTTCTCTGGCATATGTCCTACCACATGCCACTCTCACAAGTCACTGTGGAAGAAATTTTCATGGTTTGAGAGGTGGGAAAGCCCAAAGTTAGATTTGTTGATGTTGCTGTGCATTTATTCTTACCATCTGAGGTGGATACACCTTAGTATAAGAGATGGAGTTGCCATCTGCCACCCTGAAAGTGTATTTGTTGACTAATATTTAGACCCCAGTATCATTAAAAGAAGTTCAACTCTGAACAGATCTTGTTCCGAGGCATCTTATCCCTATGTTTGCTATGACCAGAAATTACTCACAGGTATTCAAATCACTCAAAATACTTATTTCTTTCATTATTTTTCGCAAAGAGCTTGAGTTGAGAAACCAATACATTACAGGGATCTGATGGATTGCTGAGTGTCTATGGAATGTCACCTAAAATAACTCATAGCAAATAGGTATTTGCCTGCTTGTGTGATGCAGTAGAAATTACTTACACATTATTGCACTGCTATAGGATACAAATGACAATAATTTAAAACAAATAAAACCTTTAAATCAGTTAACACACTTTCTTTTGCTTCTTCACATTATTTTTTTAAAGGGTAAACTATTTAAAACAACCAAACTGGATTGTTTATTCATTATTTCTGAGGTTGAGGAATTATTTTTCAAGGGAATGTGAAGGAAATCTGTTTTGGGGTTAGTATTAGGTGAGGCAGACATACATGTCTCTCTCTGGTGGTAGAAGCTATAGGTTTCTTCTCTAAAACTGAAATTACAGCTTCATGGCTTTAAGGCACAAATTTGTTTAAAGATTGGCTGTGGAAGTGATTCTTTTAGTTTTAGGTATGCAGAGCTTTTCTTCAGCATTTCTATAAATTTACACACACACAGGAATGGGGAAAAAAAGTTTGGAGGGAACATTTGAGGACTTTGTTCAGATTTTGCAATTCTAGAGACATCAGGTGATATAAAAGGGGAAGCTTGGGAAAGACAAATTTCACAGAAGATTAAGTTGGGAATTTGATTTTCAAAGATTTGCTCTTGGAATTGTCAAGCCTGTCAAAAAAAAGGTATGTTGGACCAGAAACAAGGTGTGGTAAGAGCAGGAAAGGTTTTCACCTTACAGCTTCACTCACCTCCAAATCACCCTGCCTGTTTTTTTCGCATCCATCCTGCCCGTCCATCCTAACAAGCATCCTTAAATTCAAATCTTAAAATCAAATTCAATCTCTTTACATCTCCCTGACTCTGGGAAGGAGTTACCAGGGCAGCTACGCAGATGTCAAGAAGGTTTGCTAAAACTGTGGGCCAGGCTAGTCTTTGTAGGTTTTGTTTGCATTTCACCGAGCACACAGGTGGAACTGACAGGTGTTTTTACAACCAGAAATAATGCAAAAAGCATAATGGTAAGATAATTATTAAGTGCAAAGGTAAATTCAATCTCCAATCTCTTGCTTTATTTAGTAATAGTGATATTTAACTTTACTTATATGTAATTTCTCTGTAAATTGGGGCAATTAGAAATATAGAAAAAAATGTCTACAGATCTCCTCCTTATAAGCCATTGTGTTTGAGTCACAAGGCGGTTCATTTTTAGATTTCCCAAGTTCTTAGCCTAGAGTGTTTCTGGCTCCTCACAAAACAGAGTTTACTGCATCTGTGAAATGATAATTTTGCACACCCAGAGAGGTGCTATGATGAGTATCAGAGCACTGTTCTTTTACACAGTGCCAGCAACAGATGGGATCTCCTAGTACAAGACTAAAAACCTGTATGATCTTCGTCGATATTAAGCTGTTATCACCATGTTCTGCAGAAATGGCCTCGCTGCTTTGGCAGGACGATTGCTTCTGTTGGGATAGTATCATCATTAAACTATTCCAGGAGTGGACCAGGAGGTGGTGGGCACTGTATCTCTTGAAGTGCTATAGTGCAGGCGCAAGATGAGAGAAGAGAGAGCAACAGAAAAAAAATGGAAGGACACACAGAAACAACAGGGGATCCCAGTTAAGCCTCCCTTGAATATCAGTGGTCACTGCATGAGGTCTCATTTGTTTCATCTTTAGGAATTTGTGTTTGAAAGTAGTATGGAGATAGGCTGATATTAATAACCTCAACAACAGGTTGACTTCTTGCACATGAATGTAATTCGAAAGTGAATTGCCAGTCTTGCAGAAACTCCTGATATCTGTTTTCAGCCCTAACTGAGGAAGGATATGGGATTATGAAAGGGGTTTTTTTGGAACAAGATTATTCTCAGGCTGGAACTAATTGAGTTGGAAGGGCCAGGACACCTACATGGGCATTTTAAAAGGAAAAAACAAAAATGAAAGCTACTCTTCATCTCCTACCCCTTCTTCCTATTTTAGGTTCTATGGAGCCACCCCAAGGGAACCCCTCTTGACAGACCTCGTGGTTAGGGAAAGACCAAAAGCAAGATAATTTGTCAAATTCTCTGACAGCAAAGCACTGCGATATCAAAGGGACAAAAGTACCTACAGACATAAAGACAACTTCTGAAGAGGCCTCTAGGGGCTATATAGTTATATTTGTCCCATTGCTTCACTTGTTAGCACAGGAAATCTATAGGAGTTGTGAACCTGTCAACCCAGAGCTGTTCTCCAGAATGCTAATACAAGAGATAACCAGGGTCTTCAAAGAAGACATGTCATTGTCTGGATGGTAAGATAATGCCAAGCATGCCCTCTCTGGAAAGGCAGGAGGCAGAGAAGTCTGACTGGTGGTGTGATCTGTGTCCCACCATGTTTACAAGCCATGAATGACCATAAGAATACGGATAAGAATATTTGTACAGGATCAGTATAAATTTCCTCTAAGCTCATATCCAATATCCCCAAGAGTTAAGAACATATGCATAGGAAAAACTACAACAACAAGGTATGCGGTGATATGTTTGCCTAGAGTACTTTTCCCATGTGGTCCAGGGTCTTTTGACACAGACATGGGATTTTTGTGTTTTATAGTCCTGTACTTATAATGCTTCCCTTCCTCCCCCAGGAATGTACCCAATTAGTTTTTAAACACTTTAAGTGTATGCAATATCCTGCAGCAAGAATTTCACAGTTTCACTGTACGCTCTATGAAGAAATGAATAACTTGTGCCAGAGGTGATGTCTTTGTGTAAGAACTCTGGATATAATTTTTAGGTCACAGGGGTCATATATGCTTTCTGTTATAAATGGAGTATGAAAAGTGCTTGATACTCCCCCTTATTTATTCCTGCCTTTATGCCTCGATGCTTAACCATGGATCAAAGCCAATTTGTGTTAAGCACTGTGCAAACACAAAGGTTTCTCCTGTAATGGAACAACACACCAGCATGTCTGCAGGGCTTCTCGTCAGCACTACTCCAAAGGCTGTACAAAGGAGCTCTGCAGCAAAGGAGGCTTTACAGAAAATGGGGGAATCATCTGCTCAAAGTCACCCAACAAAGTAAGAAATAAACCTGAGGAGTGTCCGCTCCACCACCCTCTGTTTTCCCACAAAGAGACCACATCTATTCTGAATAACTCTGACCGACAAGGAGGCATCAAGGTTAGAAGCCCTCCAATGTCACCTTGTCCCAGCAGTTCTTGCACTCAGACACTTCAGCATTTCCCAGAGCACGCAATTGCTCAGTCTGAGATGGTTTATTAATATTGACATCCCAATTAATAAATAAAACCCAGCAATAAATAATACATGAAAAAATATCAAGAAGCAATTATTATTTCTTTATCCACATTAAATCAGATACTTGGAATTGAAGAGGCACACATGCACACATATTATTACCATATGTTAAAACCAACCAGCACTAGAAGAAGTCTACAAGGGAACCAAGGAAAAATGTTATTTAATATAAATATGTCCAGTTTTTGCAGATCAGCCTCAGGGACAGAGAACAGTCCCTGCGCTGATTTATTTAGCACTACAGACATAGACTATTTGAAGAAATAGATGGTGGTAAATTGTTGGAATTAACTGGAAAATATTATTGCAATTTATTTAGTTATAATTGAGTGAGTCCCTACTTCCCTGAAATTTCTTTATATCTTGCTCAGAACCACACAAGAATTGAATAAGTGAAGTGAGCAGCTGATGCTTCATTCAGGAATTATCCCTGCTGGTAGTTATCTAAAGACCAGTCTTCCTGGAGTGATTTTGAGATCAACAGCTATCTCCTGCTTTCACACTGTATGTTAGTAGGCAGATAAACGCATCACACCACTAACAGTCTTTGTCCCTGAATTTTTCCTCCCTATCCTTTAGGGCCTCACAAAGCATAATCTCAATATCAGGGCTGCATTTGTATTATTGAACCTAAGAAGCCTGGGACCTTTCCCAGCAGGTAGTCTGAATGGTGACACATTGCTCTGGAGGCAAAAGGGGTTGAGCTATATGGAGATTACCTTGGTCACTTAGCCTCAAGGACTGAGAATGGCTATTGGCACATTGACATTTTGTTCATTTGTTTATTAGGATGGAAATGCCCTCACACATGTATTGCTTGATGCAGTGTTGTCCTATCCAGTGTAACATATCATGGTGCATCCCTGCAAAACCCAGGAGACACCAGATCTCTTCAGTAGTGAAGGGAATTCACAGGGGGAACAACTTCAGAAGATTGAGAGACTCTCTGTGGCTGGCAGGCTTCACATTCAGAAGAGCTCAGGTTCTGCCGACCTTGAGAGATGACCCATGAGTGCTGTCTGGGTGTCCAGTTGCCAACAAATCCAAGAGGTGCTCATCAGAGGACGGACTGGCTTGGAGTACCATGTCCCACACCCGAGGAGGGGACTAAGTTGAGTAGAAAGAGAGACAAACCTGTGTTTTTTCCTCTGTTTTTTGAAGTTCTTTTTCATCTGTTGCTAGCTATGAGATTCAATAAATGGTCCTCTGAAACCATAAATCATTCTCCGCATGTTATAGTTTCTCTAGGACAAGTGACTCAGTCCTACTCTTCAAAATACTCCAGATGGTTCAGTCTTTTTTTTTTTTTTTTTTTTTTGTGTTGTGTGCGTGTGTGTGTGCGTGTGTCTTCGAAGAGATGGCAAACTATTTTGGGGATCAGGTATTTCCTTTGTATCCAAACTTATCACTGTTAAGATGGAGACACTATTCCTCTTGGGTAGATAAATACATTAATATTTGTCAGGCCATTTTTATTACACAAGGCAGAAGCCCAAAGATGTATGAAATTGGACCTTTCTTCTTGTTTCTCAGAAAATACTTGTTGTGTAGCGTTGTAGCTATAGGGGGTGTGAAGCCATGTATGCAAACCGTGGTTTCTCCAGTGGATACATGGCAGTATTTCAGACCAAAACTGACTCACATCTGTCTATGTCTGAGGACTGGTGGTAGATTACTCATTTGACTGCAGCTGTCCTTGACCACTGTAGGGACACCTCTCTCCGTTTTCTCTGAAAAACATTCAAGCAATATATGCCAAACTGGAGAAGGGAAACTCTCCATTTGTTTGTGGATGATTTGCCTAAGAAATTAAATGCACTGATGACTTGCTTGACTACAGAGCTGAGTTAGTGAGAAATAAACGTAAAATGGAACTGAATTGTGTGCTGTAAAACTATACACTGTAGGCTCAGCTTAGTTTTTCTGCAGAGTTTATTCAAAAAGAGAAAGTGCAGAGCAGACAGTTTCTGACATTCCTAATGGGGAATGGTCATTAGAGCCTTTCTCCTTTGGTGGACAATTAACCTCTCACTTTATGGCAGCTGAAAATGGTCATTCTTGATTTGAGCCAGAAAACTTTCCTTGTATTACAAGGGGAAAATAAATCCTACACAGCATAGAAAAAAATAATCAGGGTAAATGAAGATCTGACAGGAATTGCTCTGCTCAACCATGATGGTCCCCAACCAGAGAAGACTTCTGAACGTTTTAAAAAGAAAATTTGTTTTTCTTCTTTTCCTTATTCTCAGCATTGTCTGATGCATATTTAAGTCTTGAATACTCATGAGCAAAGCTCCTAGTCTTTTCAGCCTGACTGAAAACAAAGAGCATAGGAACTTACTTTAAAAGCTGTATCTGCTTTAAGGGAAGAGGGACCAGGGTGGTCATCCTGTCTCAGGGACACGAGCAGGGTTAGCCAGGATTGGTTTGGAGCAGAGAAAGACTGCTACATCAGGCTAGACAGTAGTACAAATATATCTCTTTAGGACATGGTATTTATCAGAGAGGTAAGAGCAGCACCAAGCTCTGTCCCTTTGCCATACCTTCACACACATTCACGAGTGGAAGAATCCACCTCCTCAGTTTCGTGGTCCTCCAGTGACAAACAGATGATGCTAATAAATATTCCTCTCTGCAACTACATTCAGCAACACCACCTGCACTATCAGTGTCTGTCTGATAGCGTTCAGGATCCTTGCTGCCAGCCTGTATGTCTAAGACCACTGCGGTTGTGATCGATGTCAATAGAGTTTTGGTCCGTGCTCTGACCTCAGTGACCTATCCTTGCCTACACTTAGCTGTTACCCAATTTTTGGTAGATGCCAGGTGGCAAATTACAGACAGGATAAGTTGCTTGGCATCTGTGACCTGAAAGCAGCAGTGGATAATGAACGTCACTGAGGCCAGATCTGGTTATGGGAACCTAAAATCATATGTAACCTTCTCCTGAATAGTTGAGTAGCTCAAATTCAGTGTGGATCTCTAAGTACCAAGATTTGGGTATTCACACGGACACAGACAGGCAATTCTGCTGGGGAAGAAGGCTTTGAAAGTGCACTGAGGCTAATTTCTGTGGAAGGCTAAAAATTAGCTGATGGCCAATCTCCTCCAGAGACTTCCTCCTTAATCCTTTCCCTTATCAGGAACAGGTTTCTTATCAGCTCTCTGCAGGGACATTAGTAAAGAGAGGAGAGAGAGCTCGGAGCTCCAAACAATCTAGGCTTGAAATGCATCCAGTCCACAACAGCTCTGCAGTCTATTGTATCATTTAGAAGCCAACATGCACCGTCCTCCAACCTCTTCTTAAGCTCTCCTTTGCCCCTTCCTTTCCTTCTTCTCCAGCTAGAATAGGACTGGGGACATGATAACAATTTAATATTTCTACAGAAACTCCCTTCATAGAGGGACTCTCCCCTCTCCCTACTATACATTTAGGTCATCTGAAGAAATTCCTTGGCACTGCTATTCAGCAGCCTTTGGGGTGCAGGTCACCTCAAATCCTTGATTGCCACAGAAGTGTTTAAGAGAGGGACTTCAGCCTAGTACTCAGCTGGAACACTAGGGGAACATTTCTTTCACCCTGCTGCAATGGCTGAAGTCAGTATATGGCCAGAAAAGCAGCTCTGTGATTGCTGTGGCATTTTACTGGCCACACATGGTTGTCTTGTAAGCTTAAGTCTCCTGTCCTTGACATGCTTGACATATCTAGGGTTGATACTTCAAACTGAGCCACCTCAGAAAAATCATTTTTTTTCTCAAATATCTGTTCAGCTTTCAACACCCTGCCTGCCTACCCCAAGGGACATAGAGATACATGACATCCTCAGACAGTCTTGGCTGGCCTTAGGCAAGAAAGTGGAAAGCCCAGGGTGCTTTGATGAGCCTGTGACATGATAGCAGATTGGACCATGCCCTGTGGGGCGACATCCTCTTTCATGTATGAAAGAAAGTATCAGTCATACAACCTTCTGGTCTGAATAGCTCCACGCCAGAATGGTATGACCAAGAACCATCCTTTCCCTTTCGCAAACTGTATATATATTTAGATCTGTGTGTGCATCTATATATCTATATCATCTATATCTATATCTATATCTATATCTATATCATCTATATCATCTATATCATCTATATCATCTATATCATCTATATCTGTATCATCTATATCACCTATACCTATATCATCTATATCTATCTCTGTATCTGTGTCTATGTCTATGTCTGTATGTCTCTATGTCTATAGGTCTGTGTGTATATATATATTTTAACTAAGCTCTTTTTGTTGACTCTGTTCTTCCTTCTTTTAAGTAATCTTGCAGATGGGCAATAATGAGACACTGAGCATCATACACTTAGTGGAAGATCAGAACTTCCTCCTCAGGTGAAGGATACTGTTGGGAAAAAATCAGGACTGACCTTTTTTTTCAGTGCCACCCAAATACAACACTCTACTTCTAATGCAGGTTTTTTTTCCCTCTCTCTCTTTCTTTGTGCTAGGAATGGAGTTACATTCCTCTTAAATCCTTTAGTATTTCTAGACCCTCTTTTTGCAGCAGCTCAACAACAGATGATTAGGAAGAAACCCAGCTCCCCCAAGCCTGGCTCTCTTGTAAACCATGACCTGGAAGGTGTCCCCTGACCCAGAAAACACACAACAGCAATCCTCTCTGTCCACACTGCTATCCCAGAGTCTGGGAAGGCAAAAGTCCTACCCACGGCCCACCTCAGAATAGGTTTCTCAGTAGGAAGTGTGGCTTTCATTTGGGAGCTCCACTACAGAAATCCTTTTTTGACAGAAATTATTCAAAGAAAAAAACCAACAAGCTTCTGGAGTGGCTTTAAATACAATGAATTGTGTAAATAATGAGACAAGCAGATGCCCTTAAAGAGGCTCTCATCTGCTTGTACCCTACTGTGGCTTTAGCAGGAGTTATTCTTGTTTTAATTAACACTTTTCTCAGTGTAAAATTACCACATTGTTTTCAAACACTGAGTGACACCCAGATGAGAATTTCCAGATTTTTTTGCGTCTACAGAGCCTTGGTTAATCCAGGGTTTCTTCCATTTACTTGGACAGCAGGCTGTTAACACTGCACTGCTTGGAGCAGAGTGCCTGGCGGCAGCCCTTATCACACCAGTGCTTCCCAGATGTGCCTTGAGTATTGAGAACCCCAGGAGATGACTATACTTGCAAACGGCGTTCAGTTGGTTTGCTGGATCTGTGCCTCTTCTCCTCCTAAAATGCCAGCAGCACAGGAGGGACTTTCTCCTCTGGATGCCCTAGCAAAATTTTAATGGCAGAGAAGCATAAAGTTTGCAACATACAGGAGGAATTTGAGTCTTTTTGGAAAGCAAGTGTGGGCATTAAGATACAAACACTGGGGAATCTACAGTTGAACTCTGAGGGCTTTTGCTTTAAACAAATCCTCTTCTTATCTGTCGTTTTCTTGTTAGGTCTGTAAAGGGATTAGACTCTTTGATGTTGGCCCTGCTGTCACTTGGGAGTTGACTTACCCCTTATCCATTTTTGTCCATGCTGTGGCTTTGCTGCAGAATTCATCCCCTGACTCCCTGACCTGCTTTATTGTGTTGGGAAGGGCACTAGCCACAGGATGGTCCTTTCTGCCCATGCACAGATTTTAACACCTGCAGTCCTCCAGATCCAGGCTGGATCTTTTATCGTTTTTTCAGACCTTTCAGGAATCATCTCTCCATCACAATTTCCATAGGCAACAAGTTCAGACTGTGGCTTCCTATCCTTCTAGCAAGTCTAAATTGTTTTAAAGTGAAAACTTTGCTTATTTTTTCAGGGCAATGTGTGTTTTGTCATTCATTTTCAGTAGGCACAGGATTTCACCAGCTGATTTCAGCTTACGGTAGACTGAGTCATCTCTCCAAGATGATCTTCGACATAATAACTTCTGAAGGGTGAAAAACTGTTATAAGCAGGGTCTTTTGGAAGCCAGATGTCACATTACAACTGTGGAATTAACCTAGGTGCAACAGCCTTCACTCTGACCCTTTCCCTCTTACCACAGATCTTTAGCTTTTGTGTTTAAGAACCATGGTATAGGATGCAAGTTTTTGGTATAGATGATTTCCGGTACAAGTGTGCTGTGTTATTTTTATTGCATTCTTAGCATAATAATATATTCTGTTCAAAGGTAGTGATGTATGAACATAAATATATCTTATTTGCCTATTAATGTTAGACAGGAAAAGTCATTCTTTGTGCAACATCTCTAATATGATAATTCAAATTTTATTTTCTCCTTTTAGACATATGTGCAGTAAACCTTGAAAGACATCATTTATGGAAATTTCTGCAATTCCATCAGCATTACTGTAGAACCACTATTGTTCTATGCAGTCAAAGAACTTCTAAGGTTTTCTATTTTTTATTTCTGTCTAGGATTTTGAAAGCAAAGTGCAGTGGTGTGTTTCAAGGGTCACAGACAAAGCTTGCTGCAAAAGAAAGGAAAGATCATTTCCATGGTTGTGGAAATGGGCACCATGGGCATGATCCTCATCAACAGAAACTAATACTGTGTTACCTGGTGGTAGACTTGTCCTGACTGGAGACAGTAGAAAATACAGCCCTAACAATACACACGCTACATTTATATGAGTAAATAAAACAGCCTGGGGATGATTTTCTGGCTTCAGGACCAAGTGATGCACATGGCTCACGTCCACGGATGCGACTCTCTTCTCCATCTTTGTGAAAGAGGGACCACTGGGAAAAATCCCTGGCTTGTGCTATCCCCAGATCATGATAAAGAACACATGGACCATTAAACAGTGTGAATGTGAATGATCATCACATATATTTTTGATACCAGTTTATGCTGGATTTTTTTTGGTCTTTTTTTTTACTAGTAGATACTGAATTGGTAGTATAGAAGACTTCTTCATGGTCTGTGTTCCTGTGCTGAAGATCTGGCCTAATTTACTTCCAGTAGGTTTAATAGGTGCATTTAATAGTTAACACACAGGTCAGCTACAAAGCTCTGCCCACCCCAAGTGAAGGTACCTATCAGTCATTCACTCTCCTGTGCAAGACACATGCTGCACAGCCAAGTCACTAGAAAATCAATGTTTAGCTGGAAGTGAATATGAAAATGATTGTTATTGTAATGCAGGGAATAAAAGACAGAGGAGGAATATCTTTTTCTAGTGATGACATCTGAGTAAATCACTATGGCTTATTTTGATATCACTGACATTTTTCATAAAGACTTTCTCCTAGGAGCCAAAGAGATCTGTCAGCACAGAGTGAAGTGTGTACAAATGAAGCACAAATCTACAATCCTTATGAATGACAGAGGTGTTGATAATTTCAGTATCTGGCGGGCCAATTCTGACGCAAAACCCAGAGGAGTGAATCTCAGGTTGAGGTGGTCTTTTAGCTCAAAATACGATCACAGTAATGCAATCATGGAACAGCATCAGCATGCACAATGCAAGCTGCAACCCTTCAAACAGTGTGAGGCATGTGGAAAAGAGAGGAGAATATTCTGATATGGCAGTGTGCCTGGCTTCAGCTATGTTTCTAAAAATATGGCTTACAGGTCTGTTTTGGGAAAATAACAATAATAAAAAAAAGACTTGTGTTTTACAGATGACAGTATTCAGTGAAGTTGCAGATGGTACACTGGCACCAGTGCAGTGGAAGGTGATGGAGCCACAAGGTATCAAGTCAAAGGGAATCAGGTCCCTGGATTTAACCATATGAAGCTCCATAATTTAAAAGGTCGTTGTTCAGTTTCTCTGAGATATTTTTTTCTTTAATTTCTCCTTGACACCTAAATAGCTTTTAATATTACTTAAATGTCTTTATGAACTTGCCTCTTCCTTTGGTACCCTAAGCCAGTGACCTTTAACCTCTTTGTCCATATATTTTTCTGAAGCAGATATTTGAAGGTAAGGTAACCCAGAAAACGAAGCTCCAGGAGGCCAACCGTAACTGCAAATATGAGCTGCTTTCTATTGCAAAATATTTAGGGGCTTGTTAGCTGGAAAATATTAAACTGCCCTGAGGCAGTGTTAAAGGGGAACACTGCTCTCCACACCCTCACGTTAACCCTAAGAGCAGTGGTGAATCACACCTCGAGGACTACAAAACTCAAATTCTCTTTTGCTCTTTCTCCAGGAGACACTTTGGAGTTTTGTTTCCCTCTGTGCAAATTCTGGCACAAAAGTCCCAGGCAGTAAGGCTGCCATTACAACCCTTGGGAGACTTTGCTGTGGTCTAGAAGATCCTTAGTCCTTCTGATACGTCAGAGCTTGCTTGATCAAACATGGCTGGAGCCAGTTACAGTCACTTGCCTTTGCAGGTCTTCTGCAGCGAAGAGTGTCTCCCTGGGTAGACAGTCCATCTTGGGCTTATAACTCAGATAAGTGAGCAATGGTGGTGTCAGATCATGAAAACCGGCCCAGTGCTTCCCAGGGTCATAGAAGAGTCTGCTTGACTACGGTTAGCAGGTCAGGGTCTCCATGCTAGTGTTGGTCTCCCTTGCACATGTTTTGTTTTAAGAGATTAAGTACCGTGTTGAGATGACAGTGTGAATACTGGCAGATTGCTGTCCTCTTTTAAAGATGGCATATGAAGCTTTTTTTCTGGCATCATGATCTGCAGCCAGTGAATTGAAGCTATTGGGGCAACTGGGAGCAGTTACCAACTTCCCAGTACATCCCAGCAAGTGCAAGAGAGTGACCTCAGCACTAGAATTATGTTTTTCTGTGACTCACTTTATTCTTTTTCATATTATTATCCTCTCCTTGCCTTTAAAAACAACCCCATCCTGCCACGCAAGGGGTAATTTCTTGTTGATTCATCTTTTTATAGAGAATCTACAGCAAAGAGTAGCATCGAGGGCTTAAAAAGGTCCTTTAACCCCTATTCTGCATAAGTGTCTAGCACCACAATGCAAAAGGAGCCCCTGTGGACACAAGTCTGTAAGATATGCCCTTCAAAAAGCCTGAAATTATGTTAATAGCAGCTGAAGAATAATGCACATGGGAGGCCACGAGGATTCAGAATCATTTTGCATTTCTAATGGCAACCTTCTTAAAACCACTTCAAAGGTAATTAAACCTGGGAAAAAAGAAAAGCCAAACTCTTGGTTGTTTGGCTGTTGAGGTTTCATTCTGTTCTGGGTTGGGGTTTTTTTGTTTGTTTGGCTTTTTTTTTTTTTTAAAAGAAAATAATTTCTTCTAAGGTATTCAAGGAGGTGATGAGGCCTCGGCCTGAGGTTTTGCTAAGTGAGGACACCATAAAAAACTACTCTATATGGCATGAGAAATTACTGAACATCACAAATTAACAGAGTGACAAGCTGACAAAAGCTACAGACAGCACCATGTGGAATGGGCAGATTTCACAGATGTTTAAGGAAGAGTTATGCAAGAAGTGGCCGAACTTCACAGTTAATTAATGAGAGCATTGGGGACCTTTCAGGAAGTGGAATTTTGCAAGGCAAACAGTGCTGCAGTAACTGCTTCAAAAATACCAAATTTGGGTATGGATGTAGAAGAACTGACAGGGAAAAAAGTAGCTGGTGAATTTATTTATTTAGGAGGAAACAAGGACAGAGAAAAGAGGGGATCAAGGGGACAGGCGGAAGAAGAAATGGAGGGACAAAGGGGTAGTAAGAACTGGTTGAGTGCAAACAAACTGCTGGTCAGTAGGATTGTCCAATAGCCCTGCTCTTGACTACTACAGTCTATTAAATTCCATTCCTGACTATTTTCTGGCTGAACATGCAAGCTGTGATGTGTGAAGGAGTGTGATTCATTAGCAAACATCAAGCTGGACTTGCAGGTGAGTTAGATGAGAGGTCTGGGTGCCAAGAACCAGATAAAGGACATGAGACCCATATCCCCTGGGTAGACCAGAGAGACCATGGAGTGTGAGTGTCTTTGTCTGAACTGCATGCCCTATATCCCTATGCAGCCCATGGATAGTTAATGTAAGGAATAAGTGGACCACAGAGAAGATTATTCTGGCTAAATTTCAGAATCTGCCTTAGGATGTGATGAATTGATTTTATGAAAGTACGATTGTACCATCAGATACGATGGTAGACTTATACCCTAAGTTCTGCTTTGACTCCATTGAATTGCTCTCTAAGACCACAAAGGAAATCTGGAGTGACTGGTTAAATGAGCATACTTTCATCACCCATGGGAAATCCAGGGGTTAAATGAGGTTCAGAGCGCTGTCCGTGACAGTGGAGAAAGTTTTGGTTTCCCCCTTTCCATTACATTCTGGTTCCTCAGAGAGAATCACTGTTTGCCACCCCCTTTCCCATTCTGCATCCCACACATGGAGACATCTCTTCTTGCAGCAGACCCCAAGCAGTCCACCTAGTGCAAAGCAGTGTCATATGAACTTACCAGCTCCGTGTCATAGTGCAGCCATAACACACAGACGCGTAGGCTGCCACCAGACCTGAGCTGGTCAGCCACATTGGTGTTCGTCTAGGCATGGTCAGAAATACATTTTAGGAAAATCCCCCATAAAGATCAGCTCTCCCCGCTAACTACAGGCTGATGCAATTTCTGAACACACTGGTGCGTATCCTTTTGAAAACCTGCTGTTTTAGGAAATGGAGAGGGATTGCTTGTGTAATTCTTGAATCACTGTGGAATACAGTACTGCCTACACAGTTAAAAGGTTCTCATACTTTTAAGCAGGAACTTGGCTCACTTCTACCTACGAGTTTGCATGATAATGCAATTGTTAGTTATTTTCCCAAGGTTTCCTGTACTTAGATGAACCTCAGACTACAGTTAGAAGAGAATGGTTAATTAGCCAGACTAATGAGACTAGAGATCTCCAGTTTCAGTACAGAGCTAAAGAGGGCTCACTAAAGCAAAAAGCTCATGGAACGAGCCAACACCACCAAAAAGGAACAACAAAGATGAGTGTTAACCCTTAAAGAGTCTTTGCTTTTCCATCCAAAGATGGGAACAGACTCACTTCCTGAAGGAGAGCATTAACACAGGAGATGGCTATATCCATGCTAGAATATTTTTGACAAGGCCTGCTGGGCTGATGAGTGGGCAGGTTTCCCATGGAAAATAAAATGGTGTTGTTTCAATACTTTAAATTTTCCCATGGGAAAGGAAGGAAAAGAATAAGCTGCAGGATGCTGGGTGAGAATGCATCAGTTTCTTGTAGAGGTACAGAGAGGACCACACATATCATACCAAATGTCAAAGAAAAATTAAAAGAAAAACCAACAACAAAAAAGATTTTCCTTTCTGTGTGAAGTTCAGGGAAGCAAGCAGGTCATTCCTAGTCAGCTGGGAATAATGTCTCCATTGTTCACCCAAATATATAATGAGACATAACTCAGCAGTGTCAGGTTGTTCCTGGCTCTCCATTTTGCTGCCTTGATCGTTGCAACCTTTTCCCACAGAGAGATCACCATGTTTGTTATCTGCCTTTCTGTTGATATCAAGCCCTTTTGCTGACACACTACCCCAGCTCAGAGTTAACAGTCTTGCATGGCATTGTGTAGCAGGCGTATATATATATTTTTATCTTTTTAAAAAAAATCTACCCTGCTATGTACTGAGGTGCCAAGGGAAAAACATATTGATTTACACAAAGCCCAGTAATTCACAGTGAAAAATAAACAGACTGAACCTTTATCTTGCACTTATGAGTGTTACATTGGTATTTTCTTTTCTCTTCTATGTATTAAGCTCTCTTTTGTAAAACAGAAGAGGTAAGAACAGGGAAAAGAGGTCCAGAGATTAATGATGTGCTTTGTTGTGCTGCTAACGCACCCTTTTTTTCTCATCTGCTTACAAAAAAAAGGTGGAACACAAAGGAAGGTCTGATCTTTATATAACATCCTATACCTTGGAAAGTACTCCATCAGCTATGTGCAAAGCCAATCTAAGCCTAATTCTTAATTCTGTCCCTACTTACGGGGACACACATCTCATTGACGTAAGTATCAGCTGTGTAGAATTTTGTCTTTTCTCTGGGGGCCCTGTAAGATTGGATCCAACTCTGGGGAGGTGGGTGGGAGCTGCTTGGATGAGTGCAGCAACAAAGCCTGAGTGTTAAAGAGGATGTAAAAATGTTTGAAGGAGGCAAAACCGTAGGAGGGAAATTCAGGCTTTGTAGAATTACTGGAACTCCAGCAGCCAGGGCTGGACATGGTGGCAAATTGCCCTGTTTGTGTTAAATGTCTTCATAATGGCAACAAATTATGAGGCTTTTTCTACTTTGTATCACTGGGGGAGAAATACTAATGGCCATGTCAGTTGTTTTAATTGTGGTGCAAGTTAATAACACCCTACCTGTGTAGATCACCTCACAGTGCCTTCTGGTAGAAGCACTCTTGGTCATTTTTTCACCTTAATAGATGTAAAATATTGATCTGTGAGTTAAAGCAGCCAGCACCTCAGCACTGCTCCACTCAGCTGACTGCGTTTTCGTGATGGATGGGACAAAAATATTATTGATGACGCTATTTTAAAGGACAACACATATCTACCAAGAACAAACACACGGTTTGTGAAGCAACAGTGATGAACCAGAAAACAATTGAAAGTGCCAGGCGCTTGAAACCACTGGGCATCTTGCACTGAGGAATACACACATGCTTTTCAGATGCTAATGATTCAAACCTCAAAATGAGATGTAGAAGTAATGTTACGTTACGTTTCGTTAAGTTACGTTACGTTACGTTACGTTAGCAGTAGGGAAACTGAGGTAAGGAGCTACATGGCTTATTTGGCACTTAAATCCTCCATTTGGAAAGGAAAAGAAATCAATGCATATGACTATGAACAAAATACATTTTGGTTTACATGAAGTAGGGGATGTGTTTTGAAATCTGAAAACAGGCTGGATCGGTGGGCTGAGGCGGATCGGTGGGATGAGGTTTTACAAGGCCAAGTGTCAGATCCTCCACTTCAGTCACAACCCTAGGCAGCACTGCAGGCTTGGGGAGGAGTGGCTGGAAAGCTGCCTGTCAGAAAAGGATCTGGGGGTGCTGGTCAACAGTCGGCTGAACATGAGCCAGCAGTGTGCCCAGGTGGTCAAGAAGGCCAATGGCATCTTGGCCTGTATGAGGAATAGTGTGGCCAGCAGGAGCAGGGAAGTGATTGTGTCCCTGTACTCAGCAGCGGTGAGGCCGCAGCTTGAGTACCGTGTTCGGTTTTGGGCACTGCAGTATAGGAGAGACATTGAGGTGCTGGAACGTGTCCAGAGAAGGGCAAGGAAGCTGGTGAGGGGTCTGGAGAACAAGTCTTATGAGGTTTGGCTGAGGGAATTGGGATTGTTTAGCCTGGAAAAGAGGAGGCTGAAGGGGAGACCTTATCACTCTCTACAACTGCTTGAAAGGAGGTTACAGCGAGGTGGGGATCAATCTCCCAAGTAACAAGCAATAGGAGAAGAGGAAATGGCCTCAAGTTGTGTCAGGGGAGGTTTAGGTTGGATATTAGGAAAAACTTCTTTTCCAAAAGGGTTATCAGACATTGAAACAGGCTGCCCAGGGAACTGGTGGAATCACCATCACTGGAGGTATTTAAAAGACAGGTAGACATGGTGTTGAGGGACATGGTTTAGGGGCAGCTTAGCATTGTTAGGTTTATGGTTGGACTTGATGATCTTCAAGGTCTCTTCCAACCCAAGTGATTCTGTGATCTTGAAAAAAAAACCCCAAAACCTCAAAAAATAACAAAGGAATAGAGAGATCTTATAATGTTGCTAGATTTACCCTGTCTCCTAGATTTACCCCGTCTCCTAGATTTACCCCGTGCTTTCTGCATGGTCAACTGTTAGATAACAATTTTCTTTAGAACAAACAACTTCCCTTCTTGCTTCCCTTCTTTCAGTTCTGAACTACAATTTAACTCTAAGTACAATACTCAAATTTGAGTAAATGATTTCCAAAGATAGAGAATGGGCACCATAAGTAAACCTTCAAATGTTTTATTCTTTGACATTTTCTGTGATTCTATGGTTTTGCTTTTATTTTTAAAAAGCTTCTGTCTTGATTCAACTTTCAGACAATGGATGTTTATTATAACTTTCTTTGTAAAACTGAGGAGCCCATTTCCTTCCCATTACCTTTCCATTACATCTCATATCCTTCTGGTGAAATAAGCAGTGGAGAAGAAGGGTGGTTAGCCTCATAGGGAACAGTCTGGAAAGGGAGACAGGAGTTGATTGTCAAAAATCACAAGTGTATAGGTGTGGGGCAAGTCATAGAATCACAGAATCATATAATGGTTGGGAAGGGACCTTAAAGATCACGTAGTTCCAGCCCTACTACCATGGACAGGGACACCTCCAGCGAGACCAGGTTGCTCACAGCCGCATTCAACCTGGCCTTGAACACCTCCAGGAATGGGGCACCCACAACTTCTCTGGGCAACCTGGGCCAATGTCCCACAACCCTCCCAGTAAAGAATTTCTTTTGAATATCTAATCTAAATCTACCGTCTTCCAGTTTAAAACCATTACCCTTGTCCTATGGCTACACTCCCTGATGAAGAGTCCCTCCCCAGCTTTCCTGTAGGCCCCCTTTAGATACTGGAAAGCTGCTCTAAGGTCTTCCCAGAGCTTTCTCTTCTCCAGCCTGAAAAAAACCCAAATCTCTCAGCCTGTCCTCCACCTGCTCCAAAAGGCCCATGTCCTTCTTCTGTGAGGGCTCCAGAGCTGGATTCAGTACTGCAGGTAGTNCTCTGGGCAACCTGGGCCAATGTCCCACAACCCTCCCAGTAAAGAATTTCTTTTGAATATCTAATCTAAATCTACCGTCTTCCAGTTTAAAACCATTACCCTTGTCCTATGGCTACACTCCCTGATGAAGAGTCCCTCCCCAGCTTTCCTGTAGGCCCCCTTTAGATACTGGAAAGCTGCTCTAAGGTCTTCCCAGAGCTTTCTCTTCTCCAGCCTGAAAAAAACCCAAATCTCTCAGCCTGTCCTCCACCTGCTCCAAAAGGCCCATGTCCTTCTTCTGTGAGGGCTCCAGAGCTGGATTCAGTACTGCAGGTAGTGTCTCACCAGAGCAGAGTAGCGGGAAATAATCACCTCTCTCGACCTGCTGGCCATAGTGCTTTTGATGCAGCCAAGCATGTGGCTGGTGTTCTGCACTGTGTGTGCACATTGCTGGCTCATGTTGAGCTTCTCATCAACCAACACCCCCAAGAACTTCTCCTCAGGGCTGCTCTCCATCCATTCTCCACCCAGCTTGTATTTGTGCTTGGGATTGCCCCACCCCAGGTGCAGGATCTTGCACTTGGGCTTGTTGAACTTCATGAAGTTCACATGGACCCACCTCTCATGCCTGTCCCTCTAGATGGCGTTCCTTCCCTCCAGTGTGTCATCTGTGCCACACAGCTTGGTGTCATTGGCAAACTTGCTCAGGGTGCACTCAATCCCACTGTCCATGTTGCCAACAAAGATGTTAAACAGCACCAGTCTCAGTACCAATCCCCGAGGTCACCACTTGGACATTGAGTCGTTGACCATAACTCTTTGAGTGCAACTATCCAGTCAGTTCCTTATCCAAATACCCACTACACTTTCTCTGATCCCTTCCAACCAATACCACTAATTCAATACTAATAGGATGATTCATTTCTTCTCTTAAAGTTTTATGGAAAATGAATCGCAAACCAATATTGGACAAATATAATCCCGTTTCAGCTTAGTTTTAAGTGGTGCTGAGCTAGCATATAAATGAGTCACTAAAAATCAACAGGCAATTACAGCCTGGAATATGAATCATTTGTTGATTCCACAAACGTATGCCAGGGATAAGTGAGAAGTTTTGGAGAAGCGCGTGGATTCAACTGAATGATGTCAGAGAAAAATGAAGTTGCTAAAAGTAGGTACTCAGAGGAGTTAAGGCCATATTTTTATTTTGATGCACACAGTCTGGGTAGAAAATGTATTACAACATACGTAAATGGTATTTTGCATGATTTGCCCAGGAAAAAATGGTGAAACCAGTGGAGACGGGTTAAATGACAATGGTGCTGCCTCCCAACCAGGCAAAAATCCATATAGCTTGGTGTTGTTTCTTTTCCTTCACTGAGGAAGTGTCCATCTATATGTAATTAAGTCTTTGTTTCATAATTCAGGATTATCAATGTCTCATGTCAAGACTGCTGCAACACTCTTTAAAACACTGACTTGCAGATGAGACAGTAAATGAGCTAGTACATTAGAAAATGTGCTGTATTTTCAGGGAAAGGAATAAAACAAGATGAAAAATAAGCCATTTTTCCAAACCTTGATGATTCTTCAGGAGTAATAGAAAATTAAACCAAAAAATGATTAGCAGGCAATTTGGGGAAAAATTACTCACTTCCTAGTTCTTTTCAAGGGAAAAAGAGAAGTAATTTTTTTGCTGTCTAAATAAACTGTCATTTTGATGGGAAAAAGTTTAGAAGAAATTAAAAAGATTACCTCTAATATTAAACACAGGCTTAATCTACCTATCTCCAAAGGCAGTAATCATCCTTTTTCACCCTGGCAGAGGAGTCAAGATGGTATCAGTCCATTGTGAGATTCAGCCCCAATTTTTTGTGTGCTTTGTATTTGTTTACTTTTGCTGTTGGGCCTCAGATTTTCTTGCACCTGGAGTCAGCATCTACTGTTTTATTTGTCTGGAAGAAGAAAGGAGCAAAAAGCCCAGTTCCTTAAAGCTTGGAGAGATGCAATGGAGTATGAATAGCATCCTGGAAGGCAGGCATGAAGGAGAAGTTTGCAAGAATTATATTGTCTTCTCCACCAGAAATGTGCTCATGAAATGGATTCCGAAAGCGTGTTTATGGAAATGTGACTTTTCTTATTGTGCTGGAATGTTTTTTTTCCTTGGAAAAACTTGACAAGACTACCTCCAAAGGCAAACAAAGAATAGGGCAGAATGCTACATGCTGTTTAAGCGTCCATTGATCTGACACCAAAGAGCATCATTTATCACTTTGGCTAGCCAAAGATTTCTGATCTGATAGGTCTGGGATCCCAATTCACAGCACATTGTTTCTTCTCCTGGAATGGATAACAATTGCACAAAAACTCAATAGCAAAGAAGTCGAACGCAGTGTATTGTGTCCAAGGTAATGAAGCCAGATCTGGGCAAATTAACTCAGCTATATCAAGAAGGATATTCATTTTAACATGAGATGGCTGGTTTGTGGAGCATTGCAGTAAGGCATTCTCACTAACGTTTTCAGTACTGCTTTAAGTATTCTTACACTGTATTTCACTATGGAGATCAGTTATGCTTGAAAACTCCAGTCAATCAAGCAAACAACTGGAAAATGCAAAAATTCAGCAGGCTGAAAATCACGTTTTAAAACAGTACTAAATCATCTGTAAGAAACAAGCAAATAAATTTCCAAAGAAATATGATCAGATAACAAGTTAGTATTTATATTGCATCACAGTTCCAGCTAAGAATAAATAATAATCATCAATGATTTAGCAATAGAAGCTGTGTTAGTACAGAAGGAGATATGGTTTCATGGCATGACTTCAGGACTTTGGAATAACCTATCCTGGCCTGATAAAGCCTTTTAGGAGTCTAGTGAGGGTTTGTTTTTACTTTTCAGTATGTCAAAATATCAGTTCTTCCCTTCAGATTAGCAGTGTCCCAAAGGAAGACTTCTAACCAAAATAATTTCTTTTGTCTTTATGAAGACACCCCAAGCAAAATAGAATTATTCACTGAAATGGCAAAAAAGAAAAAAAAATAACAAAGCTTTTAAGATTGTTGTTCTATGTCAGCAATACATCTTGGCGTGTGCCAGCGAGCAACACCACAGAGATGTTTACGATTTGAAAATGACGTTGACTTCTGTACCACAAGCAGCTTCACTGTTCCTTGATCTAGGTGAGAAGAGCTAAAGGGTGAATAAATTTGTTCTTTCCAAAGGGAAGTGGTATTCACACTGGAGAACAAGAAGCACCTTGGAATTCAGAAGAAACATTTTTTTTTTTTGCCTTTTTTTAGTTTGTCTTAAGGTCTCTTTAAGGTCTCTTCTCTTCTCCTGTTATGGAGGAGTTGAAAAGGCATTAGATATAGCACCAAGGAAAAAACAAGTGTCTAATGGGGTCCTGAGATGGTACGAACATAAAGTTTCAGAGCTGAAGAAAAGTATATCCATATCAGCATATGCTTCTTTTGTGCCACACTGGAGAAGGTGTAGTAGAATGCAGCATACAGGTGGGGATGGCATTTTGGGGAGAAGAAAGGAATTGTAGGGAAAAAAAATAATAATCCAAGACGAAGGTTTAGGATAAGCTGCACAAGGGACTTGGGGAAGAGTAGTCAGACATTTTGAAGATGAAAGTATGAATGAAGTGGATCAGTGGAGCGGTTCACAGGGGAAAGTGATGTGAGTTAACAATGGGTCAAGAAGATACTTTAGCAAACACATTCCTGATGAAGTAAACAAGGAGAGCAGGATTTGAAGACCTGAATTATATTCTTTGTGGCTGCATCAATATCAATTCCACATACAAACAACTTTTGTCATTTGGATGTTCATTCTAACTTCAAACAATTGCATCCAGAAAATTTCATATGATGATGTGCAGAGAAATGGCATTTGCAGTGAGCAACAGCAGTTCTCTCTGTTAAAATGTCCACAGCGAAATTCTTTTTGAAATGGCTGGACTGACCGCTGAGATGAATGACAAATGCTCTCCCCCACCTTTCTTTCCAAGGAGAGGGGGGACAGAGAAAGAGACTTGTGAGTTTAGAAGGAACTACTTTAGTGAAATATTAATGATAATAATAAAAAAGAAATAATGAAATATATACAAAACCATATCAAGCTCCCAGGATGATGATCACATCACTGGCAGGCACTGGGAAAGTCCCAGATTGTCAGTGACCCACAGGAATGGGATTCTGGGTTTGGTTTCAAGAATGCATGGGTCAGAATCAAAGGGAGATGAACAGACTCCTCCTTGGATGCTGGCCATTGAAGGAAGAAGGTTGACCCTTTGATCCTGCAGCTTTTATCCTGAGCATGAGGCAGATGGGATGGAATAGCTGGTGGTCTGTTTTGGGTCACCTGTCCTGTCCGCTCCTCCCTGCAGGTGCAACCCCTCTATGCTTTTCCACTTCCCAGCCCCCAATGGGGCAAATAATGAAGTTGAGTGGTCGTGGTTGTTATAGCACTAAGTCTAAGCATCCCATTCCTTGGCATCAACTATACACATTGACCTTATCACTCTGAGAGCAGTTACTGCACAACATACTGTTAATTTCAACAGTTAGAAGAGGCTTAGTTGAAAAGTAAAATTACTGAACAGAAAATTGGTTCTGTTTTACCTCAAACAGGGACAAGGTGTCAAAATTTGAGTGACCTATACCAGTGTCTATGCTTGGATTTTTGTATCTAAGCTTCTATTAGAGATAGTGAACCTCTAACAGATACCTGCAGTGCATCTCAGAGAGGGATTCATTCAACAGCTACAACTTGGCTGCCCACATACAGGCATCTAGTGCCATTTGATGTACAGTTGGGTATCAAGCCATTTCCCTGTGACTGGCAGTATCTCCTATGGGAAGACATTGTCCTTCTGAAGTGGGAACTGGGGGCCAAAATGATATTAAGTGCTTATGTTTACATTACATGCTTAAATTAGAACTCTATCGTGCAGCACATGTTTAGGTTCAGCTGAGTTACTCCCTAAGCACCACTGAGTTCACCCATCAGTGACAGTAATGGCAGTCTGGATACCTATGGACCTTGGACATGCCAATGCATCTATATCTTAATCTGCAGCTGAATCCCCTCTCAAGTCTCTAGTTAAAGACTTCTAGCAGTGGATATTAACAATTTTCTTAGCTTTTTAATATACAAATGGAGTATGGCTGATTAATCACACAACAGTATGAGCTGCAATTCTACTTTTACCATCTTTGCAGACACTTTATTCAAGTTAGGGTGTTCCTCTAGTCATGCACTACCTGTCTGTGATGGCAAAATGCTGGCTTGCAGCCAGTATTATAACAATTAAAAAATTCTTACTATTATTTTAATTTTTTTTCTTGTGATATACCACCCTGCTTAGGCTGGCTGCTTCTGTCAGACTTTTCCGTGCTGGAGTATTATTTTTGGCGAGGTGGAATTATTAAGCAAAACTGAGGTTTTCCTTTGTAAATGAGGGTATCAGCTTAGCTGAACATTGTGGTAGGAGCAAACTAGTAGGGTCAACAGCCTTTAGATCGTAAATTGTCTGTTCCTAGTAGAGATTCTAGAAAAGACCAAGTGAACCATTCTGTACAATTGCTTATTTTTCTTAGGTAACTGTAAAGACAGCTAAAGAATGAGACAATAGGTGTCTAAAAGTGATACGAAATTCAGAATTTTTCCCCAATTTGGAAATATCTTTTTATCTATTTCAATAGGTAAAGTGAATATAAGATTTCTGGTGAAGTGCTGAGCTCTCCACCCCAGGGTCTGTTGCCCTTTGCTTGGACACAGGTTAACGTATGCACTGGCAGAGCCTGCTTTGTGCACAGCTTCATACTGATTTCTACTCTTAGGGGGAATATGGAGTTAAGTCTCTTAGTCCCATGTCTGCTAGTGTCAGTCAAGGAAGATAACTGGTCTGGAATAGGATAGGTTTGTGGGAGGGGTAGACCTGAGTCTAATACTAAGCGGGCTTTGCAGAGGATGCTCCTTTCAACAGGAGACAGGGACCATCTGGGTAGCTGCAGTTGCTTATTGTGCTGGGGAAGTTGTTGTCTCACGAATGCTATTTTATAGACACATATATTAGTGTTGTGCATAAGGTTCCTTTCATTAGATTTCAAACATTTAAAAGACTGGTATTTAAGTTAGACTGGTGATGCATCAATAGACACTGAAGACAGAGAAGCATTTAATTAGTTCACTGTCTCATAACTTTTGGAATAGATGAAGTTAGGCAAATAATCTGTGCTAAAGGTATTGGGTGCCCTGCAAATAGATAATGGTTTCCCTTCTTAGCTTCTTCAGATCTGGATCCCAGCATGTTGCTGGGTTAGTGATTTCAGTGTTGGGATATCTTATTCTCGGTGTAAAATTGGATTGCACATCTTGCTGTTGTAGAAACTTGAAACCTCATGAATGTGAGTGTCCTTTTGTGCTGGTTTCTGTACAAGGTACATACAGGTCTAGTTCTTCCTGAGGGAACTGTAGAAATAAAAAGTACAGAATATTTAGTGTTGAAAAAGTAAGTGGACGTTGTGTTGCTTGCTGCAGTGGTGCGATTATTGAAAGAGCACTTAGGTGCAGCTCTAAGCTGCAGCACATGTTGTGTGGCACACAGCTCACCGTGTACTTTCTGAATGTACTTTCACTCAGAAGCATCTCTGAGTTTAAGTAACCACCCTGCAACTAGAAAACTGCATAGCTTATTAACAGTTGTCTTCTGTCGATGAGCCTCCTGCATTATTCTTAGCTGAAAAAATAAAAAATAAAAATTAAAAGCTTGATGGTCTGCCTAAACCAACCCATGCTTTCCTTGTGAGGGACACCTGCTGCTCAGCAGGGTAGAAAAGAAGTGGTAAAAGCTACTGAATTTTGATTGATCTCTGCTGATCAGCTCTATAGATTGCTCATGATCTGGTATCCAGGATCTCAGAGAATAAAAAGCAGCTATAGTTTGACAAAATACAATCTCCCAGCACAAATATATGACTATTTCATTTTAAGTATGTTTTAGCATTCCAACTGCCTCGTCCCATAAGCTTCAGAGAAGTTATAGCTACTTGGGATTCTATAGCAATACTCACAGACTTAATAAAACTGTCTTGGCGACTAATGAATTATTTAAAGACTGCATAAAGAAAATGTAACCTATGCATTTAAAGTAGGAAAATCCACTTTAAAGTTATCATTCTGCTGTCTTTATCAATCTTACAAGGTTTTTTCTTCATATATCGGTATTTTGTTTGTCTAGGCTGAATGAATTCAGAATGGGAAGTATTGTCATTTAATTTAGGCCAATACTTTGGTCTGCATAAATTTATATTGATAATATATATTCTCTTTTATGCTATGTATGTGTTTGCTCTATTAAACAATAAAGTGCTTCATACAAAATTGGAAAGAATGACGTATAGAAACCACACACCGAGGTGTAATTGACATAGAGGTGTAGTTGTTTTTTTTCCCGGACCTAACCTTGACCATGAGTATTGAAGATATTTTTGCTTTTGCATAACGATAAGCTTGAATTTAGATTGGTAAAAAATGACACTGTATGGATAAAAAAACAACTAGCTCAATAGCACCTTGAAGCCTCTAGTGAGTTGAACATGTAGGACTGAAAGGGGAAGAGGAAGAAGAAAAAGGAGGGAACAAAAAGCCTCTGAATGATGTGATGTCTGAATAGGCATGTAATCTGTTGGAAATCTGGGCTCTGACGCGTGTGGATGCTGGACCTGTTGAAAGAAGCAGCTACCTGAGCTGAGGAGAAAGTCCTGGAAATGAAGGGGAAAAAAGAAAATTCTATATTGCAGCCTGAGATTAAATCACCACAGGCAAACGTGCACAAACAGATGATGGCATCCCTTTATTTTTGTACTATAAAAAGGGATATAAGCTGCTACTATATGCAAAGCCTTTGCAGGGTTAAATACCATCCCCTAAAACTCTTCACTGCTCATGAAGTAGCTAAAAATGGTGACAGTGGTCCTGGAGCTAGAGGTGTCCAGAGAAGGGCAACAAAGCTAGTGAAAGCTCTCGAGAAAAAGTATTCTGAGCAGTGGCTGAGGGAACTGGGGTTGTTTAGCCTGGACAAAAGGAGGCTGAGGGGAGACCTTATCACTCTTTGCAACTACCTGAAATGAGGTTGTAGTGAGGTGGGGGCTGGTCTTTTCTCCCAAGTAACAAGCAATAAGACAAGAAGAAAAGGCCTCAAGTTGTTCCAAGGAAGGTTTAAATTGGATATACCTAAACTACCCTATAATTCTATGATTCTATGATATTAGGAAAAAATTCTTCACCAAAAATGTTATCAAACATTGGAACAGGCTGCCCAGGGCAGTGGGGGAGTCGCCAGCCCTGGGGGCATTAAAAATATGGGTAGATGTGCTGCTGAGGGACATGGTTTAGCGGTGTTTTCGGCAGTGTTAGGTTGATGGTTGGACTCGATAATCTTAAAGGTCCCTTCCAACTTAGAGGATTCTATGATTCCATGATTCTATGTTTGTTGTTTTTACATTCCCTTTGGATCATCTTCACTGTTTGCAGAGATGTATGCAATTACAAAATGGTGTGCACACATAGTGACTTACAATGTGCCAGTACTTTGAGTGATAGTAGAATCATAGAAACATAGAATGGTTAGAGTTGGAAGGGACCTTAAAGATTATCTAGTTCCAACCCCCTGTCATGGGCAGGGACATCTTCAACTAGACCAGGTTGCTCAGAGCCCCATCCACCCTGGCCTTGAATACCTCCAGGGATGGGGCCTCCACAGTTTCTCTGGGCAACCCATGCCAGTGTCTCACCACCCTCACAGTAAAGAATTTCTTCCTAATATCTAATCTGAATCTACCCTCTTTCAGTTTAAAATCATTACCCCTTGTCTTATTGTTACCCCTCCTTCATAAAATGTCCTTCTTCACCTTTCCTGTAGCACCCTTTAGGTGCTGAAAGACTGCTAGAAGGTCTCCCTGGAGCCTTCACTTCTGATCATCTTTGTGGCCTCCGCTTGACTCGCTCCAATGGGTCCATGTCCTTCTTATGATCCATGACAGTGCCATGATGGTTGAAAAGACAATGGACTGGTTTAGCAGAGAAAAGGAAGGATCATAGAATCATGGAATGGTTTAGGTTCGAAGGCACTTTAAAGATCATCTAGTTCCAACATCCCTGCCATGGGCAGGGACACCTTCTACTAGACCAGGTTGCTCAAAGCCCCATCCAACTTGGCCTTGATCTCTTCGACGGATATGGCCTCCACAGCTTCTCTGGGAAACCTGTTCCAGTGTCTCACCACCCTCACAGTAAAGAATTTCTTCCTGAGATCTATTCTAAATCTCCCCTCTTCCAGTTTGAAGCCATTACCTCTTGTCCTACCACTACATGTCCTTGTAAAAAGTCCCTCTCCAGCTTTCTTGTAGGACCCCTTCAGCTACTGGAAGGCTGCTCTAAGGTCTCCCAGGAGCCTTCCCTTCTCCAGCCTGAACAACCCCAACTCTCTCAGCCTCTCCTCATAGCAGAGGTGCTCTAACCCTCTGATCATCTTCGTGGCCTTTCTCTGGAGATGCTCCAACAGGTCCATGTCCTTCTTATGTTGGGCGCTCCAGAGCTGGATACAGTATTTCAGGTGAGAGCTCAACAAAGTGGAGCAGAGGGGCAGAATCCCCTCCCTCACCCTCCTGGCCACTCTACTTTTGGATGGGTAAAGGCAAAAATATTTGCAGGTTAAAGTGTTAGAAAAAGATCTAGTACTAAAATATATGAGGTTTTTTTCCCCTCCTCTCTAAGTAATGGGAGTCTAATAGCAAGTAAAAGTTGATTACTACCCAAGCAGTGCATATGAGACAAAAGGGCAACTCCGTGAGGCAGCTGAGATAAGAAGATTAGGAAGCGATGACGTGGGCTATTCAGAAGGAAAAGGAAAGGAGCAAACACACAGGGCAAAACCAAGAGGATGACACAGCTAGGCTGGAAAGATTATTGGTTATAGACATGAAGAGAATTAAGGATAAGAACACAGAGGAATCTCAGACTTATCAATGGGCTGTCTGGTTCCTTGTTAGGGTAGACAATGCGTCAAGCACAAGAGTGAGCTTTCGGTACATGTTGCTGGTGAGCAGCCAAGGAAGCAAAAGTCTGTGGAAACTTTGTGCTTAAAATTAACTATCAAGTTGAAAATGCCCCCTCACTGTACCCTCCTTCTGAAATTTCAGTTTGAAACTTTTCTTCTCAGCCTCAGGTGAAGAATTTTACTAATCCTCTGTCTCTCCCTTCCTGGATCATGGTGTCACTAAATCATAGAATCGTAGAATCATAGAATCACTTGGGTTGGAAGAGACCTTCAAGATCATCAAGTCCAACCATAAACCTATGCCAAAACCACACATAAACCATGTCCCTCAGCACCACATCTACCCATCTTTTAAATACCTCCAGGGACGGCCATTCCACCACCTCCCTGGGCAGCCTGTTCCAGTGCTTGATAACCCTTTCGGTAAAGAAGTTTTTCCTAATATCCAATCTAAACCTCCCCTGGCACAACTTGAGGCCATTTCCTCTTGTCCTGTCGCTTGTTCCTTGGGAGAAGAGATTGATCTCCACCTCGCTGTAACCTCCTTTCAGGGAGTTGTAGAGAGTGATAAGGTCTCCCCTCAACCTTCTCTTTTCCAGGCTAAACAATCCCGACTCTCTCAGCTGCTCCTCATAAGACTTGTTTTCCAGACCCCTCACCAGCTTCCTTGCCCTTCTCTGGACATGCTCCAGCACCTCAATGTCTCTCCTATACTGCAGTGCCCAAAACTGAACACGGTACTTAAGCTGCGGCCTCACCAGTGCTGAGTACAGGGGCATAATGCAGTAAGATCTGCTCACTTGGTACCCTGAGTGAATATAGCTGTCTGCCCGTGCACAGAAGCTATGGCTTGCCTAAGATGACTTAGAAAACTTACTAAGTGGGTGCCTTTTGCATTGCCTGTCACAGTGCCCAATGCCTCATAACATTCTGAGAGATGGACATGATGACAGTGGGGAAAATTTCTTCTGAAAACAACCTTAGCTAAAGCAAAGGTAGGGCTGCCTGGGAGGTGTTTGGCCAAGCAACTAACTTAGAAAAAAGCATAGGATCATTTACATTGGAAGAGAGCCTTAAGATCATAGACTCCAACCACGTATCTCTAGGTGCCAATGCAGTGTAAGTTTATTCTGAGCACAGATTATACTACTGGATTTCAATGTACTGTTGGATTTCTAAGAATCAAGTCACAAAGAAATGTTCTGCTCAGTCAGAAACTCACGGGAGATGTGTTGGGCAAAGATGTTGCTCTTCATCATATAAGATCTACTGCCTTCCCTCTTCTACCATCCACTATATACATGAGGTCACTCATCTTCTAATACAAAACCCCTTGGCTTCCCATATACTGTAATGTCTCTGGAAGGAACTTCCCAAGCACACTTGTAGAGCTGGTGGAGTCAAAAAAAAAGAAAATGGAGTTTGGGTCTGCTGAAAATAAGGCATCCTGGAGCATTTGCTGAGGGAGTGGTTATGGAGTGGTTTTACATTGGAAAAGGGCTCAGAAAGGCATCCCTTACTTATGGAGAAGAGGTTTTGAACTGCAGAGGTTTCCCTTAGATGTGAAGATAGATGGAAGAGGAAAGGGAGCAGGCTTCATGTTCTTTTGCAGTCACAGCTCTTCAGGCTTTGGGATGCAGGTGTCCCTAGGAAAGGAGGGATACAAACAGGCTGCTAGACTTTTCCTCAGCTCAGGTCTTCTCTTCCTCCCTCCTCCCTATCCTAAAATTAGCTCTGCTAACTGGGATTTTATGTGTTTTTTCATGCACCCCACTCAACACATCAGTCTTTGTGGACTGTCTTGGAATCAGATGCTTCTAGGTACAGGAAGAAACAACAGTATTTTTCACATGGGTTCTTCAAAACTATGTCATGAATGTGTCTTCAAGCTGTTAGTATGGGCTAAGCCATGTTGCTTTGTGATTTATCTGCAGAGGATTCTACTGCTTAAAGCTGGGCAAGGAAGCCAAGATTTGGTGAAGGCACCATAGCTAATTAACTGACAAGTGGCAAACGAGCCCTAGCATGGGTGGGTGGGGAAGGGAGCTTTTAGGGTTTATACCCACATTGTCAAGCTGTTCCGAGTTATATTATCCTGCACGAGAGAGAGGTCACATGTTTAACAAAGGATAACAACAATTCATTTTAAACCACTGCATCATCATCCTCAAAGAAGACCTACAAGTTAGCCCAGGAACTGAGATGAATCCCTAGAGAATACTGAAAAATAAGTTCTTGAAGACTTAATGCTTAACTCCAGGCAGCTATTCCCAGCCATACCATCAAATGTTGCATCTCCTTTCAGCTTCTTCTTCAAGACCTGCCTGCTGCCTCAATGACTCTCATCCAGAATAAGACCTTCAGCAGCCGTGCATCAGGCGCGCTCAGCTGAAATCACTGTCAAACCCCCAATTAAGAGCAGTCGCTACAGCTCCAGTGGAAACACACTGTGTGGGTGGTACTTGAGGTGGATTCAAGAGAACTGCAAAGTCTGATGGAAACCCTCAGATTATTCCAGGTGCTGCATATCTTTAATGTCTTTGGGGAGTGAAAACCTATCTTGAAGGATATAACTTAAAGCAATCAAAATGGCTAAAAAGCGAGTTGAAACACTGAAACAGCTTCCACTGTATGGTGAAACTTTAGGGATACTCTTAATCTTAAGAAAATTTGCTACTGCTAAAGCATTTTAACCCTTTCCATGTTTGCATTGTCTCTAAGAAACACTATATGACAATGTGGTACCTGCAATATCTTTCTTCCTCTTCTTTGATGAGATTTTCTTTTATATGTCATTCAAATCATCGTTTAGCAGATGATGTTCTGCAGTCCTTCAGCTGGTGTTGAAGCAAAGAGACCCCTTTTTCTTGTGCTTCACTTTTATTGTTGGGTTGGGCTTTTTTAACTCCTCTTCTCTAATAACAAAATGAGAAGTGAATACCAGATCAAATGCAGGCTAGGATTCAATGCACCGGTTTCTAATGCTCAGCAACACTTGAAATTCAAGCCTGCCAGATGCACATACTGGGTGCTGTGGGAAGGGTGGGGTGCTTCCCCAATGTATAACCTTCCTCCGTCGTTCTGATCCTGAACAGCTCATCTGCTCCTCTGGCACTTTGCTCTAAAGCCACGTGATATGCAGGAGTGGAAAACCCAGCATGGATCTTCAAGGCTGATGTATAAAACATCTTGAAGTATGAGTTTGTTGGTATGACAGATCTGCAGAAGATCTTGCCTCCTTCCTGCATGAAACAAAGCAGGAAACATCACTTGACTGGTGACACAGTGGGAAAAAGAGCTCCTACTATAGAGGCAGACTGCAGTGAGTTACCTGGCAAGAGCGAGGAGCGTGTGACATGATGTGACAGAGAATGGGCAAAGGGTAGGAAATCTGACTTTCAGCAAGGCTTTGGCTCTCCCTGTCAAGGTCACACATACCAGATGGACCAAGAATAGACGACCTGCTCTGAGTCACATGGGCACTTCAGATCATCCAGCTCGAGAGAGGGTACAGTCTGTTTGTTCCTGCTTCCCATGCAAGGTATCCTCCATTCAGACATGGCTTTCCCTTCTGCCTCCCCAGAGCAAATGGCATGCAGGCTGTTCTGCAGCTTGGGAACAGGAGCGAAGTCTCAGAATGCTCCTCACAGTGTCTGGATGCTGCATGGCGGAGTCCCTTTCTTTGAGGTTCTCTGCAGTTCCTGCAGCCCCACAGCAACAGGAAATGATATTGTCTGCTATCTTCTTGGGTAAAGATTGATTTTTACAAATAAGACAGTACAAAATTTCTCCCTGAGTGAATCTACCAACCCCAGTGTGACACTTTGGGGAGTGCAGGGATGTTGGACTAAGTGTCACACTTAGTCCAGGGTAAAATACAGGCATAACTATTTCCCACTCCAAAGCCTTCCCTTTTTTTTCCTTTCCTTTTTTTTTTTTTTTCTTTTTTTTGAGCTACTGGGCATGTCAAAATAGACACCCCTTTGTCTCCAAGAATTCCTCAATGTCTCATATAAATTAATAAGGGAAAATGTTGGCGGGCATCTTGTGTCATCAACATTGGAATGAGTAGTATCTACCCTTTTTCTGGTCCAGCATAACTTCTGTGGCTGGAAAAACCACAGACGTCTCAAGCTAAAGCATATAAAAGATAGAGTCAGCGATGTGCTGTGGTTGAGGATCGTTAGAGTAATAAGGAAATTAGAAGCACTTATGAATGCAAGGATCTGAGTGCAATCTCCAACTCGGGGAATGTAAATCCTGCTCATTTCTGTAAGAGGGGAGAGTATAACAGGGGAAGGACTACCCTAAAGATGTCCTTTTCTATTCTCCCTGGCTGGCCACTGGCAGAAGGTATGGCGTTACTTAGACCTTACACCTCTACTAGTACAGCTACAATACATTTAAACCTTAGTGGTAACTTTAAAATCCCTAAGAAGGTCACGTTCCTCTTTTATCACAAAAACAACTGTTACTCTCCCATTGGGCTAACAGTTATGACCTGAAAAATCTTCACATCAAAACCCATCTGGACAGATTTGCAGGACTAGAGAGCTGCTGGCAGGAAGGCAGCAGCCACATCTAGCACAAACTTTACACATTTAGGTCGTTTGCTTTGTGTTTGTTAACACATATTAGTAGTGTTTTAGTCTGGTCCCTGCTCAATTAGGAGTGCTGGCTAAGTGTCCTCTGGGAGAAGGTTCTTGGAGATACTGCCTTTGCAGCAGTGTCAAATACCCAGGAAAGACATTAACCGTTTTCTACCCATCAGAAAGCTTTTACTAAGGGCAAGACCTTGTGATATCCGCACAATGTGAATGGGTCCTGCCATATGCAGGGACAATTTAGCTGCAGGTCTCTGAACACAGGTACCCTGAGACAAATAAGCGTGTTGAAGGGAGAGTCAGTGGGTGTTTTAAAGGAAATAAAGAGCTTCTTGGAGAAGCAGTTATGTTTTAGGCTGCATACTGCAGTCTGAGAAGGGCTGGAGACAGAGAGGATTTGGTTTTCTCCCTGCTTATTGAGACCATCTCTGGATGCACAGCCAGCTGTGCTGGGGACATGGAGAAATGCTGCTGTAACAAGACTCACTCAATGCAAACAAAATGCAGAAAGTCTGGGGCAAGAGTCACTTGGAGAAGCTCTGTGTTATGGCCAGGCAATTTTCACCTGTGAGTCCTTATTGAAGAAGGGTTGGAGGGTCTACCCAAACTCTTGGTTCCTGTGAAGGAGGCTATCATGTCCCTCATGAACAGCTATGACCCAGTGGGAAGGACTGCTTGGGGAGTCCCCATGAGGAGGCTCAAATATGAGGAGTATGTGGAATAACAGATATTGCATTTCTTCATCAAGCAAAGGTTTCTTTCCAGGCTTTCCAATGCTGACTTGGAAACAAGCTGCACAGTAAACAAACAGCTTTCTCATGCAAGTGCATTAACTCTGTGTGCTTAAAATCTGCAGAAACTATTTCCACAATAGCTCTGGCATTGCTTCACCTTTGCTGAACAGAGCTTCACAGTATGAGCACACAAGACACAACTCCTTCAGCTGACATCCTACTCAGCAGATAACATTCCAAACTGGCGAAGCCAGGGTGCCTGCAACTGGATTATGAGCCCTGCTGTCATTTTAAATCCAGCCAGCTGATGGCTGTGTCGTGTAGGAAATGAGCTCTCAGTGTTATCCAAAGCAGTGGCACTGGTGGAAACTGCAGCCCTATCTCTGCTGGGAAAGCCAAGAGGGTGTCCTGCCCTCTGGGAGCGCCGAGGCAAACTCCAAAGAGCACCAGGGACACTATGGCTTGGCTCCAAGAGAGGCAGAGGATGAAACCTGATGGTTGTTGGGAAAGTGGAATGAGGGAAGGGGGAACCACCAGGAGCATATGGGAGAAGGAGGAGTGGCCGAGACAGGAAGGGGATAGAGAGAACATCTGTATTGGGAAGAGCAGTTGGGATGACTATCAAAAGGAGAGTTGCCAGTAATCCCTGGACATATTCTGGGCAGAAAAGGAATCGCTTACACTTATCTTCTCCCTAGCCAGAAGAGGACCATATATACCGCCAGCCCCTCTGTTTCCTGCAGCTGCTCACCCACATCTGCTCAGGAAAGTTTTGATGGAACTTTTTTTTAATCCTGTCATAACTCACAAAAAAGTGTTAGTTTTAGTGAAAATGTGTGTTGAGAAACAGTCCTCCTCCTCCCTGAAAGACAGTATTTTGATAATACTGCCAACAAGTTTTTTTGAGATGCTGCAATTGGATTTTGGTAGCACTTTTTTCCAAGAGAAACCAATGTTTATTTTCAGTGGTTTTAAGAAGTAAAATGGAGAAAGAAGTGATTTATATTGAATGATTTTTTTGGGGTTAGCCTAATTTTTAGTTTTGGATTTCATTTTATGAAATATTTCAGTTCTTTCTGTCCACCCTGTATTCCTCTTAATCTTGGAATGGAAATCACTTTGAAACTGCAAAATTTCACACCATCTAGAAAGCCTTTGATCTACCCAACTGTAATTTAGTGTTAAGTATCTGTATTCGTGGAGCACAGATTTCTCTTATGTGAGGTCCAGGAATAACTTTCTTAGTTACCACTGATAGCATAGCTGCCTTTCCCTGCATCACTTCTTCCTGCAGACAGGACGTTATTAGCAAATATTTCCCAAATACTGTCCAGCTTGTTCCTGTCCTGGTTCCGGCAGGGACAGGGTTAATATCTGGCCCAGCACAGGTATTCCACACCACGTGACGCCATTCCCAGTATTTAGGGGGAGCTAGCCGGGGAGGGGAGTTCCCAGTTTGGGAGCGGGCGGGGACGGTCCGGGTCCAGTCGGTGCGCGTCGGTACGGTACCCCTATTTATACATTCCTCTGCCAGTACTATTGTTGCTTTGTCAATTTTTCTTTGTTGTTCTGTTAAATTGCTTTTTATCTCAACCCACGAGTTTTTGCCTTTTTATTCCAATTTTCCCTCGCTGCTGCGAGGTTTGGGTGAGCGGCCGCGTGGTTCTTTGTGCCGGCTGAGGCCAAACCACGACAGTTCCACAGCCAGACTGAGCCTTTCTGGAGCACGCACCATAGTGTATATATCACCAGCCCCTTTTCCACTTAGATTTCCTCTCTTTTTATCTCACCAGCCCACGCTGGGACATCCTGCATAATACAGATCTTGAGAAGTGTTAAAAAGTTTAATTTCCATCCCTATCCCAGGGAGCTGGGAACCTAAAATGTTTTTGACCTTGATTTTTTTTCTTCTTAAAACTGGACTAGTTTTGGTAGTGTGCTTTTACATCTTTGTGTATTGCAGCTCCTGGATCTCAACAGTGGGATTTGTCTTGCCCAGCTCTAGGCATCTGAATGTCAGATGTATGGTTGAAATCATCATCTATTTGTCTTCATTCATCAGTGGCAAGAGGGAATTACCTTTAGGAGGTGACTAACTCTCGCCCTAAGTCCAATATCTAAGTGGGGATGAATCAATATCTTAAACAGAGGAGACCTCTTAAACCTCCTGGAGGTGCCAGTCTTTTTCCCTTGACTAGAAAATGGGCTAAGAAAATCAAATTAGATCAGGATTAACTTTTATAAATCCATATATAAGTCCAATACATTCAAAAATAATGAGGTAGCTGTATTCACCAAAGAAGTTGCTGACTTTTTAGAATTGGTTCTAAATTTTTTACAGTGTTTAGATAGGAGAGCATTTCTCCAAAACCCCCTGGTATTTTTAGTGCCCAAGGTGATAATTTCCCAACACGTTAGATGCAATGCACTGTTGACCAAACAGCACATCCCCAGCAGGAGGCCAAGGACTTGCTCTATTACCACCTCACTGCTCTTCTCCCCCTCCAGTCACAGAAGAGATATGAAATCATCAGGGATTTCAGTTTAGAAATGTCTCTGCCAGATAATAATTAGGATCCCTCTGCAAATTTTCTATCGGTTATTCTGGCACGCTCCAGCAACCATCAAAACAGAAAGATAACACACGTGTCTATCTTTTTATATTTCTCTATATATCAACATATCAATAAATATATATTCATATATATTATTGAACATATATGCGTATTTATAGAATGATCCGTAAATCAATTTTTCTTTATATTGCAAATTTAAATTTAGTAATAAAAATGCAATGTGGTGGACGTGGGTCTCTTTGCATCTAAAAGCTCAGTATATATCTCACAGTATCAATAATACCAGCCATAAAATACATCTCTGTAAAATACAGTCAGTACTTAGAACTAGATTAAATTAGTGAAATGCATTCAGCTACCTACGAAAAGAAGTTAAAAGGAGTTAACTTTACATTTGGCTCCTTTTTTTCCACTGTCATTGCCCTGGCAAAGAGATACTCATTTCATTTCCTATTGATATATATACCAGCTAGCAATAATTGGTCTGTAATTTATTGTAAGCAGAATAAGAAAGACAAAGGAAAGGTATTGTAGAGGAGCACTGCCCTTTTTTGGAGAAGCCTGGTTTGCCAAGACACACGCTGTGCAGTTGTAATTATTTCCTTTCACCACCTCTAGGCACTTTGAGAATATAGGAATACTGGAAACTCCTACCAAAGCCCTGCAGTGCTTGGCCCTGGCCACGGAAAGTGAAGTCCTACACTCTGAGACATGTCATCTCAATGGGAGTGGACAGATGATTTCAAATCACTGAGCTATTTTCACTCACTATTGCTCAAACGTGTGAATGCACTCCTGGCCCACTGCAACGGCCTAGCAAATCCTTGAGCTCTAAGACCCTTAGTAATGGAGGTCAGGGTAACAGAGCCAAGAAGCTGTGGTCTACTAAGCCATAATGCAAGTGCTGGAAGTTGCCCATACACAACCTCTCTTTATCTGCTTGTACCTTTGTGTTTCATGAACAACTTCACCAGGCCAAGACGCAAATATGAGACGACATGATGACACCAATGGGAAGAGACTTACTGGTCTGGTGGAAATCAGGCAAGCAGAAAAACCTGACTTATCCTACTATTTACATCTCTTACAAGTGGAAACCCTTTGGGCTAAGGGAGGCAAGGAAGTTTAGGAAGCTGTAGCCCCCCCATCCCCAGCCACATATCCTGGTGCCACATTGCTCTGCAGCAGGCAACTGGATAGGCATCTTGCACATCACCACTGTCCACACCTGCAGCTGTCCCTGCTCCGAACACAAGAAAGTCACACTGCCCAGGGCAAGCCTGTTTCATGCATTTGTTAAGTTAATATCTAAAAAATATGAATAAATAACACTGTCTACTGGACCACAATATTGCTTTCCACAGCAGGAACAGGTGATGTGACTGATAGCTTCACAGGATCATGTTCGCATAGGAGGGCAGAGGGACTTTCTCCACAAAAAACAAGTAGTGGATTCAATTTCCAGGCATGTTAACTTTCTTACTACAGAAGACCTGGCTGAAAGAAGTCGAATCCAATACTTCTATATCCTGGAAGACAGTCCCACTTTCCTAGGTCCTGATCCACATCTGCTTTCAAAATCCTGTGTCAGCTCTGCCACCCTGTAAACCTTCATCCCCTTATACAGAATTATACCAAGACTATGGACATGATCTATCCAGGATTCAACAGCTGCTGTCTCTTATTGAGCCCTGTGTTTCCTTTCATGGCTCATTACAATAAGTTAGATTAGAACTATAGCTAATTGCTATTGCTATTGCCATAGTAATTTACAGTAGATGCTGTTACTATTTGTACATCATGGAGATGGCATAATGACATGTTGTCTTTCCTAATTGTATCAGCCAAATAATTCCCACTAAGTACTGTAATAGTATTTTAATTAATATTATTATCCCCATATCTGTCACAAAGCTTAAAACTCTGGAGCTGGAAAACTATTTCTTTTGTTTCCTTTTGTGCGTTCAGAAAAGTTGAGCTTGACAGGAATTGGCAGGTCTTGGATCTTCTCATGCTGTTAAGCAAGACAGAGCAAGAGAGCTGGGTTTAATTCTTACCTTTGCCAAGGGCATAACCGTGGGCAAGCGAGTCTGTCTTTCAGTGCCTCTGTGAAAAGGGGAGAGTACATTTAGATTTAGTTCACTTGTCTTTTGTGGATGTGATTTCAAAGAACTCCTAACTTAGAAAGTGAGGTTTTAGTGAATACGAATTAGCCACCAAATTCTCTTTTGTCCTTCAGGCCTAGATTCACCACCATGTAAGTGCTTAAATTAAGAACTAGCTATTAGTAATTGGTTAAATTAGGATTCAGTTACCCAGGCTATGTTTGCAGATAAAGGGAAGAAGAAAAGTACCTCTGGAGGTGACCTTGATATTTAGTTTGCTATGTTTTCTTTACCTGAACAGGCTTTAAATTTATTCAATGACTCAGTTAAGTGTCTAAAGCTAGGTGGGATGACGTGGAGCTGGCAGGGAGATACAGACTCTGGTGCAGGACCCATCCACATGTGTATTTTGAAGCAATAGCCAGGAGCTCAAGGGAGGTGATTCTGTCCCTCTGTTCTGCTCTCATGAGACCTCCCCTGCAGTACTGCATCCATCTGTGGAGCCCCCAACATAAGAAGGACATAGAACTCTTGGAGTGGGTCCAGAGGAGGCCACGAAGATGATCTGATGGCTGGAGTACCTCTGCTGTGAGGACAGACTGATGCAGTTGGGGTTATTCAGGCTGGAGAAGAGAAGGCTCCGGGGAGACCTTAAAGCCCCTTCCAGTACCTAAAGGGGTTACAGGAAAGATGGGGAGGGACTCTTGATCAGGGAGTGAAGCAATAGTATGAGAGGGGACAGTTTTAAACTGAAAGAGGGGAGATTTAGGTTACATAGTAGGAAGAAATTCTTTACTCTGATGATGATGAGGGACTGGAACAGGTTACCCAGAGAAGCTGTGGAGGCCCCATCCCTGGAAGTGATCAATGCCAGGTTGGATGGGGCTTTGAGCAACCTGGTCTAGTAGGAGGTGTCCCTGACCATGGCAGGGGGGTTGGACTAGATGATCTTTAAGGTCCCTTTCAACTCTAACCATTCTATGATTCTGTGATTCTATTATTATTAGCCCCAGGAATACGCAGATAGCGTGTGTGCTCCTGTGCTGGGAATCCTATTGGTGTCCAGACCAACCTGACTGCTTTTCCAGACAGAAACTGTGTGCTTAGACTGTCCTTGACTTCCTCTTCAACTTATTGGTGTAAGTCAGAAGTGACAGCACTGACATCAAAAGCAGAAGGGAACATGATTCCAGGCTCGGTATATTGAGTGCTGAGGCTGCTGTGACTCACGTTGCGGTAATGTATTCGCAGAGTGATGGGGAACAGCAAGCTACAGGAGTTTAGTTTTTCACAACTTCTCAAGTGCCTGCTTCATAAAAAGGTGGCAAGAGTTTTGTCATGTTGTGAGCACTGCAAGATGCGCAGGGGATGGTTTGCATTCAGGGAAGTTGTGCTCTGAGTATGAAGTACCCCATGGTTCATTAAAGGGAGTCCTAGAGCTAGCTGTGAGCCTCCCTGTGTAAAGGTCTGCAATGAAAATGCTTTGTAACTCCTGTAAAATCAGGCAATGCATATGCTGCGAAAGGGAGGTAGAGCTGAAGCAAGGATGAGCTGAGACAGGAGCTGATGTGCAGGACAAAGACAGCAACAAATTCGGGAGAAAACCATGGCTTCACGCCTTTGCTGTCCCAGTTACTACCTTGGAGATGACCCCTTGATTCAACACACTGTAGATAACAGACCAAATCACTGATCTCTGTGTGACATGGAGGACGGCAGAGCAGACACCAAAAATGCATGAGGTACGGGCCTGTGCGTGAGAAGCTAATGGGCATCTCATGCTTGATGTAGCTGTCACAGGAAGACTGATGCTTTACTGAGCTTCTTTGCGTTCCTGTCAGCCTACCAAGAGGTGAAAAGGATGAGTCCATCATGCTAATGTCTGGTCAGATACTAAACATATCAGCGTTATCATCCGTGATACAGCAAGGACATTGTTGGCTTACCTTGTAAAAACTGGGTCAGACATCATCACCTGCTTCTAGCCCTTATAGACCAGAACTAGTGCAGGGTAAATATATATATATATATATATATACCATTTAATTTGCCCCATAACTAAGTGTTTTTAAAGCTAGCTTGGACAGTCCAGCACTGCACTGTAGCCTTCTCATGCTTTCATTCCCATGGGGGACATTTTGCAAGGAGAAAGTAATTAAGTCAAATTCCTGTAGAGTTTTTAAAATCTAGGTCCCTACATGTGCCAGAACAACACCGAAGTTTTAGGGTGAAGTTCTCAGAGCGATCACCTGCTCTCTAAACTGGACAGGGCTTGGCAAAACATATGTGTCAGCTGGGAAACTGCATGGGATAATAATATGAGAAAGGAAGTATTTATGAACTGGTTGCTAATTATATATCCAGGGTGTCTAGTAAGACATTAATTTGTAACTGTACTTTCAGATTTTGCTGAATCTTTCCGGTGTTCTGTACAAAGATGTTTTTGCAATATCTGCATATTCAACATTTAAACATGCTTAAAATGTTTAAAATCCTATTTCAGAAATTTCCCCATCCTATGTCAATATCAGATTAAAAAAGAATTGGACCCTTTAGTGTGAGGGAAGTTGTGAAAATGATTCCTGCCCTCTCAAAAATGTTACTTCCATTTGACTGTTTCTAGGAATACTGGAAGGGCGTCCAGAGTGACCGCACTGGTAAGGGTACACATCCCATATTAAAATAGGTTTCTTGACACCCAGGACTTTATCTGTCCTAGAATACAAGTAATATTCTATGACTGTTTTTCCCTCTCTACCAGAACTGCAAGAATTTATTTTTTTTTCTGTTTGTATAGAATTCTTCTTTTTTCACTTTGTTTTGAAACTGACTGGAAGAAAATCAGGTGGATGCAAGGCATCCTACAATCTTTTGAGGCCAGTATCTTGGGTTAATTGAAACATTTAGTTTAACTAAAGCAGAAGTGTGCTTCTCTGATTTTTACTTTTTAATTTCATTCTGTATGATTTAACAGAATATACAGTCAGAGGGAGGGAAAAAATAAGAATAAAAGTAATTTGGAAATGAAGAATGAAAATGTTATCTGCTGAAAAGGTCAGACAGGAAATATTGGAACATTGCACTCTGTTTTCTGTTTCCCAAGAGATATTTAATCAAAATCCACAAAATCTTCCCTCATCAATGAATCAGCAGGCCATTTCTAACCAATCTACTTGACACATTCCACTTTCACATATCAACACCTGCGCTATAATCATGTCACAGGAGGAGGCAACTGCTCATTTCTGACTGGGGGGCAGAACCTAAGTGTTTTTATTGAGGACACTGCTAAGCCAGGATAGAAAAAATAACTGAGTTAGCCAGTTAAGCCTGTTGACACATCTTGGTTTGTCTAGACTAGGTTTTATCCCAAACTAGCAGACTCCTTACATTGTCCAGATTTGCTCTTCAAAGGGCTGTGTGACAAGAAGCTAGAAAACACCTCCTAGGTTGTTACTGGTTCAGATGGCAGCCACAGTGGGGAAGTATTGCACAATTTCTTTGTGCACAAGGTCTTTGATTGCAATGTGTGATTTCCATTCTAACTCACAAAATGTAATTTGGTGTTAACCCACAAAGTGTAATTTGGTAAGTAATCTGCAGTAGAATGAAATTACTGAGACTTGTATTTACCCAGTGAGACTTAGAGAGCTCTTGCAAACCCATCACAGAGCAAAGGGATGGGCGCTTGCTATGGCTCCCATCTCCAACCAGCCATTCAAATAGCTGGACAAAAAAGCGGGCTCTTCTGCATGAAGGGAAACACAGAAGATTGATTTTTAACATGCTCCCTTACATCTCCATGTGGCTATTGGACATCAAGATGACCAGCAAGTCACAGCATGTCATTGATAGGCTTCTGAGGACATAAACTCCCTCAGCAACCCACAAAGACCTTGCTGCTACTAGAAATTATAAAGCAAAAATAAACTAGTTGTTCCTCACTCTATTTAACACCCCAAAATCTTTAACACTTTTCTCTGTGGGCCTCAGGTTGCTTTAAATCATGCAGAATTCTTACAGCTCATCAAAAACATCATGGGCCATCATAGGCATTAAGCTGCAGTTGAAAAAATACTTATCTAAAAGCCTTGTATATTGCTAACAAAAGAATTACTTTCCTTTTCCTTTTAGGTTACATAACTCAGGGTGTTCCCAGAAAAATCTGATTAATTTTTTGGCCAGAGGAGTTGGCAGAAAACCGTAACTGAGGTTCCGCTCAGTGAAACTCAGCAAAAGCTGAGAATACATCTCAAAGGTGAACAATGGAACTCAACTTCAGAAAAGAAAAGGAACAAATGAATGGTCATCGCTTGCAGGGATCACAAATTTCAGCTGAACTGAATGAAGCTCAGCTTTATTAATTTCAGCCTTGGGAAGTTGCAGGCAGAAGTACAGGTTGAAGGAAATGCTTCCTGGCTATTCAATGGATAACATAGTTGAGACTATTATAGATTCATAGAATAGTTTGGGTTGGAAGGGACCTTTAAAGGTCATCTAGTCCAACTCCCCTGCAATGAGCAGGGACAATTCCAAAGAACACCCCTGGATTTACTTACCCCAAGCTTTACTTACAGATTGAAGCATGGGCAAGTATGTATTTTATGCAAACACACAAATACATTTTGCAACTCCAATATCGTATTATTTACTACAGTAGTAATATACATTTCTTTGGTCTCCACTGCCATCAGTCAGTGTCAAGAAAGCATTCTTCTTCCATGGAATGATGCTGCTCAGATGGCTAGGCCATTTCCAGCAATTGGAACACGATCCATTTGTGATGTTTTCTAACTGCTGTTACAATTCAGGAGATCTGGATCTTATTCCTAGATCTGGTATCTCTGTTTGGAGATGATAGAATCATAGAATCATAGAATCACCTAGGTGGGAAGAGATCTAGGATCATCGAGTCCAAGCATTAACCTAACACTGCCAGAAACACCACTAAACCATGTCCCTCAGCACCACGTATACCCACCTCCAGGGATACCTCCAGGGATGGTGACCCCACCATTCCCTGGGCAGCCTGTTCCGATGCTTGACAACCCTTTTGGTGAAGAAATTTTTCCTAATATCCAATCTAAACCTCCTCTGGTGTAACCTGAGGCCATTTGCTCTTGTTCTATTGCTTGTTACTTGGGAGAAGAGACCAAACCGCCCCTTGCTACAACTTCCTTTCAGGTAGTTGTAGAGAGCAATAAGGTCTCCCCTCAGCTTCCTTTTCTCCAGTCTGAACAATCCTGGTTCCCTCAGCCACTCTTCATAGGACTTGTTCTCTAGATGGTTCACCAGCTTTGTTGCCCTTCTCTGGACATGCTCCAGCCCCTCAATGTCTTTCTTGTAGTGAGGGGCCCAAAATTGAACACCGTATTTGAGGTGGGGTCTCACCAGTGCTGAGCACAGGGGATGATTTCTTCCCTGTTCCTGATGGCCAAACTATTCCTGATACAAGCCAGGATGTTGTTGGCCTTGTTGACCACCTGGGCACACTGATGGCTTATATTCAGCTGGCTGTCAGCCAACACCTCCAGGTCCTGTTCCACCAGGCAGCTTTCCAGCCACTCTTTTCTAAGCCTGTAGTGCTGCCTGGGGTTGTTGTGACCCAAGGGCAGGACCCAGCACTTGGCCTTGTTGAACCTTGTACCATTGACCTCAACCTATCCATCCAGCCTGTCCAGATCCCTCTGTAGGGCCATCCCTCAAGAATGTCAACGCTGTCACCCAACTTGGTGTCATGAAGGTGTTTCCACCTGAGCCCGTGGATTGCAGTGTCTGGAAGTTGCAGATGTGTTTTCCCCAGGTTGACAAAAGGGGTCTGTTGCAGTGCTAGTAGGAACAGTTTGTGAATTAAAGGTTGCAGTGACTGGGAATAGAAAAGAATGAGAAAATAACAGTGAAGGAAAGAGCTGGGGGCAAAAAAGATTTGCAGAGCAAAAAGAAAGAGACCAAAGAAAAATAAAGGGTTGAGTGAAGATGAGAGGAAGGTGGAGAGCGACGGGTACAGGCGAAAGTAAACCAAAACTGAGCACAGCAAACATGGCCAAATGAGGGAAAAAATATTGCATCTGTCTAAAATGCTTCGTTTCATGCCCAAATTATTGCTATGTTTCACAGCAGGGGTTTTCAACCCCTGTGCTTGACCTCACCACCTTTTTCTTCACAGTAACCTTTAAGGGACCAGTATAATTTGAAATATAAAAGCCCAGAAAGTTCAAATGTTTTGAAAGTCTCCAAGTGAAATGCCTCAGCATTTCTGAATGAAAAGTTTTCATTCGCAACATATTGTAATACATTGAAGCACTGGGACATGTATTAGTTGCTCCTGACTTTCACTCATCTTCATTTTCTTATATTGCCTTGCGGAGGAAACTATTCATCCATGTAGGCTTAATTAATCAATTAATTGTGGCCATCTTGAGCATTCTCTCGTAAAACAAGTTTGTATTAATTTATTATCAAATAGAAATATTAATGTCTCTACAGACACACCTCTATCCAAAGGGCTAAGAGGAGGGATGGAAGTAGTCCTGTTTTAACAGCAAACAACGGGAGGTTTGTAAAACTGTTCTGTCAGGACTGTGTCACCTGATGCAGGGATGTGTGTCTTGTTGGCTGGTGTTAATTGCAGGGCAGAGTAAAATCTACGCTTGGTAAAACCCCTTGAACAGATATTATAGTGATAAATGGGGTGTAACTGGGTTAAATGGCTGTATTGACACTAGCTAAGTAAACAGGGCCGTGGCACGGGATAAAGTAATGGTTCACATTCCTCCACACCATTTAACTATCAAGATGCTTCCCAGCATAGATTTAGTGTGGGTCTAATAGCGCTCTCTTGAAAAACACCCAGATGTAGTTTAAGAGTTAACACAAACTAGAAACCTCTCCTGAAAGACAGCTGGGATTAATCCATTCAGTTTTAAGGGGAAGAGTTAGGAGTATGGAGCCTTGCCGTGCTTTCCAAACTGGAGTTGGGGCCAGAAAAGAGCCCCAGGCCTTTTAATCTGCTTGTACTGAATAACCAGCAGAAAACAGGCATCCTTCAAGGGAAGGATGCACTCTATTTTTTGCCTGAGGAATGTTTCTTCTGTCAAAGCTTGTACTGCAGTCCTAGCACAGGCTGTACATTCTGACCACATCCTGATCCTGTGTCTGAACAAAACACCCGTCACTCCACCTCCTTGCCTGCTTTCCTTAGGCAGGGAGATACACTCTGTCTGTCTTGGTTTAGATAACTGCAAGTGAGGGTGGACTGCCCTGCAGCATAATCTGATGAGGATGCTGTTGAAACATAATCTCTGGAAATGTTTTTAATGTGAGAATAGCAAAACGCTTTGGGAAGAAAGCTTGGTGCAGAGCCAGGATACACCCTCCATACTCCAACTGTTGCTATTGCAGGAGGAGGTGAACAACAAAATGCCTGTTTGTAAGAATCGCTGTAAGTTTTCTAATGCTCTTCAGTTCGAACTTTAACTTCAGTCCTCACTTGTTGAAGCAAGTGACATTTTTGCTGGTCCCTAGGGTTACTGTGGGAGAGGAGTTTCATCATGATTACTTTTTCAATCTCTTTGGGGAGCATGGAAGCAGACCAGCACATGGTAGGCTGAGACCCTGGTGAGACTGAAGCAGTGACCTCAAATATGCTGATTTAGAGCCTGTGAAGAGCTGCTTCAGGATCCTTGGCAACATCTGGTCTGTGCAAACTTTGCAGGGTTAGCGGGCTGCACAACTGATTGTTCTCCATCCAAACCAACATGTAGATTTCATATACCTCCCCAGGCACAATACAGTCAAAATATTAATCACAGAATGTTAAGGGACCTCTGGAGATCATCTGGTCCAACCCCCCTGCCAGAGCAGGTTTCCCTACAGCAGATTGCACAGGATGGTGTCCAGGCAGGTTTGGAATGTCTCCAGAGTTGGAGACTCCACCACCTCTCTGGGCAGCCTCTGCCAGTGCTCTGCCACTCTCAAAGTCAAGAAGTTCCTCCTCGTGATCAGATGGAACTTCCCATATTCCAGTTTGTACCCATTGCCACTTGTCCTATCACTGGGCACCACTGAAAAAAGACTGGCCCCCCAGGACCCTCCCTTTAAGTATTTGTAAACATTGATGAGATCCCCCCTCAGCCTTCTCTTCTCCAGACTAAAAAGACCCAACTCCCTCAGCCTTTCCTCATAAGAAAGGTGCTCCAGCCCCCTCATCATCTTTGTAGCCCTTTGCCATGCCCTCTCCAGCAGTTCCCTGTCCTTCTTGAACTGTGCAGCGCAGAACTGGACACAGTACTCCAGATGCAGCCTCACCAGGGCAGAGTAAAGGGGGATGATGACCTCCCTCCATCTGCTGGCCACACTCCTCTTGATGCACCCCAGGATGCCATTGGCCTTCTTGGCCACAAGGGCACATTGCTGACTCATGGGCATCCTGTTGTCCACCAGGAATCCCAGGTCCCTCTCTGCACAGCTGCTTTCCAGCAGGTCGGTCCCCAACCTGTGCTGCTGAAAGGGGTTATTCCTCCCCAGGTGCGGGACCCTACAATTTCCTTTGTTGAATTTCATATGGCTTTTCCCTGCCCACTCTCCAGCCTGTCCAGGTTGCGCAAACTTGCTGCTGGTACACTCTATCCCTTCATCCAGGTCATTGATGAATACGTTGAATAGGACTGGACCCAGCACTGACCCTTGAGGAACGCCACTAGTTACAGGCCTCCAACTAGAGTCTGTCCTACTGATCACAGCCCTCTGAGACCTACCTGCTAACCAGTTTTCAGTCCAACCCACTGTCCTTTCATCTAACCAACATTTCCTAAGCTTGCCTACGAGTAATCTGTGGGAGACGGTACCAAAAGCCTTTCTAAAGTCAAGGTACACAACATCCACTACCCTCCCCTCATCTATCCATTCAGTTATGGAATCGTAGAAGGCTATCAGATTACTCAGACATGACTCCCCTTGGTGAATCCATGTTGACTACTGATAACCCTTTTTTCCTCCAGATGCTTGGAGATGACACCCAGACTGAGTTGTTCCATCATCTTCCCAGGGGCAGAGGTGAGACTGACTGGTCTATAGTTTCCTGGATCCTCCTTCTTGCCCTTTTTAATTTTCTTGCCCTTCTTAATGCACCTCCCTACTCAACCACCACCCTTTAATTGTCTTTTAGTTAGTTACTGGCTACTTCACTGCACTCTCACAGAAACAAACAACTTCTCCAAGAGGAGTATAAGGCAAAAAGTTACATACTGTTCTAGTCTCTTCTTCCACCTGAACGCTGGCCCCCATGTGAAGCTGTTTCCTTAGCCCTTGATGACAAACACAGATGGCCCAGTCATCCCCAGACACATCAGAAGAATACAGGACCTTTGCATCTATCTCCGTTCCTAATAGCCAGAGCTGAGAAGATTTGTGACTTGTCACCTCTCCCAGTGTGGGATTGTGCCAAATGCCTGCTCCTGTCAATGTGGAGGTACTGTAAGTGTTACTGTTACCGTCACATTTGCATGACCCAGGTAAGTCTGTGCCATGTGGAAGCACATCTGTGTCAGGATGTAAGTTAAATAGAGAGTGGGACACACACAGAGAAAAAACTTACATCGAAATGAAGAAGGAAGTGTCCCATGCCTGTTGTTGATGACATCGCCATAAGGAATCTGTACAAGCTTCAGTGAGATGTAATTACGTGCAAGAGCTTTTATAGAAGGCACCATCAGGAACTTAATTCACATGGAAATGTGACTTGGCAAATTTTAAAGATATTGAACAAGCAACTGGACATGCCCTTATTCAGAGTCATATCTGACCTGATTTATTTTAGTTTAATTCTTTCAGATTGAACTGAGAAGGTTTGAGTTGAGCCCACTACATTTGTGAACAAGAACTGGTGGTCACATGCAACAATAAAATCAGTTGTTGGTCCCAACCTAAGATCTATCAGACCATGCGGAGCCACAGAAGAGCCTGTGCTAGGTATTCCTGATGTCTGGACGCACGTGATGGCAACCAGACTGGAGCAGAATTGCTTGGCTGTGGGAAGAAAGGCATCACTTGGAATTGGACAGAGTGACTTGGTTAACTAGATTAACTTCACAGAGGTGGTGAGAAAAGTTCCATGCAGTGGCTTTGTATGGATTCATTAGCCCACTTGGAAAGTTCATTTAGATTTCCTTAATTTTCCATGCATGCATTTTCTAAGCAAGAAACTGCCTGATGTAAGTGGGATTAACTGCTGGGGAACTTTTCTGCAAAATTCAAGTCGCAAAATAATAATACCAACAAAGAGACACTGAAATTTTACAGAATGCTTCTGTAACAGAGAAACCTATTCAACAAAATCCATGAGAACTTTTCAAATGAATACATTGTTTCCCAAATTTAAGCACCCAAAGTATATTACCAATGCCAATCCACTGAAATCTAGGTCATTTATTCTGGTATTTATAAAGGATTTACCTAGAAGTAATAATGATTAATAGATGGCTTAATACATATTTTGCCAGTTGTTCCTGAGTCAAACTGGCTTCTCATAACCACAGAAAATAATTGAATACACTTGTTACTCATGTGTTTATAATATTTCCATTGTTGTAATTGGGTCACTACAGTGCTCAGATGAAATAATGTTTTAAAAATAAGCTATATTCAAATTGGTGAAAGGGAAACCTTGACATCAAACCTCAGCAGAATGTGCTTGTTAACAATTAAGTAAACAATCTGCGTGTCTTGCTGTTGCTCAGTGCTTGTATAAAGATGTAAGAAATTACTTATTCGGTCAGACCTCTAGTCCTTTGAGCAAAGGATTCCCCCTCCAGCATTGGAATTTGGAATTAGGGATCAGAAGGTGCCATGCTGTAGGGTGAAACACCTTGGCCATTTTCTGCAGTCTATTCCCTTGTAACTCCCTATGCATCCACTACTGTAGTCCTAGAGAAGGCAGAGGGGACATCTCTGCCAATTCCTTTTTGTATCTGTTTTGAGTAACCATTGCACTTGAATCTTCTGGTCTGACTCCACTGCCTTGTACAGTAGCAGGTCCCATATTCTGTCTGCTGGATTAAGAAGCAATTTTGCCTGTTGTCTGATCTACTAAGTTTGTTGAAAAACAGTTCCCCATTTGGTTTATCAGTCACCCTTGTAATTATGTAAAACAGCCTTAATCTCCACTTCCCCAAATTTCTTCTCTCCAGACTGAAGACTCTGCAGCCTTTTTGGTATCTAAAGGCAGATACTCCACCCTCTTGATCATCTTACTTGCTTTTACCTGGACTTTCTCTGACCTCCACTGGAGCTTCCATGAGAGACAGAAATAAGAACGGCACGGGTTACTCAATATGTGAGTGCATCAAAATTCTGTGTAACAACAAAATCACTGCCTCTGTCTTGTTTTCAAAAGCATTCTTGGTGATGACCAGGATTTTGTTAGCATTTTTGGCTGCTGTGGCACTCAAAGACAGTGTTTTCACAGAACTCCCAGCAAGCAGTCCAGGATGTCTTTCCTGAGTTTTGACTGACAATTTCAAGTACAGCAGCATGCAGTATGGTTTAGATTGCTTTTCCCTAGGCACACAACGTTTATTTGCACTGATGCTCATCTGCCATCTTGCTGCCCACTCCTGCAACCCCGCGAGGTCCTTGTGGTGCTCGTCACCATGGCATTTCACCCCACTTTTCTGTATCCTGAAAAGTTACCATTCAGTCCTACTTTTCCTTTTAAACTGATATGAGCCCATGAAAGAAGCAGTTCTCCAGTCCTGGGGCATATTATATATATATATTATATATTATATTTTTTTTTTTTTTCATTTCAGTACATAATAGTTCCAAATAAAAATAAATTTCATAGGGATGAAAATCTTTACAGAATTAGGTTGAATTTAGCAGGCATTTTAGCCAAAAATTGCAAAACAGCAATGTGAGCATATTTTTTCTAAATGTTAGTGTATTTCCCTTTGACATTTTCTAAATGAAATGTTTCATTTTGAAAATGCCAAACCCCTTTATTTTGACATTTTTCTAAGTTAAGCCTTTTCACCCTTAATTTCAAAATGGCATTTTTTAATTTGAAAATTTGACCTCCATATAAAACAAATGGCCAATCTTTTTATAGTTTAAGTAACTGGAAGACAACCCAAGCACTTCATTCTTTTTTTTTTCTTCATATTTTTTTCCACACTGATTTTTATTTCAGTTCTCAGGTGCATTAATTGCTCTGTTCTACCCGCAATATACAGGTAGCAGAGTTTGAGAAGTCCCTCTGAAAATCTCAAGCAATGTAAGATGACATAGCACTGCTTGACATAACCCTTGCTGAGATTGCCAAGAGAAGAATGATATACAAAGCCCTAACTACTACAAAGCCATTATGGCTCCAGACATCTATACATCATATTAGGGCAGAGCAAGGCTGGTGGAGGAGCTGTCAGAATCTTTACTCCTCACCTAGACCCTTTTCTGGACCTCTGTCAGTGCTGATGAACTGCTCACAGATGAAGTAGTTCCCATTGTGAAGCCAACTCACCCTCATTATTTTTTCTTTCCATATCATTCATATGATAATGCAACATAATAGGAACTGTGGGTTTAATTAGCTGCTGAGGTGCCCAGGTAGCAATAACCACTCCTGCTGCATCATCTCTCTGACACTGTTTCCTGGTCCTCTGTTCCCATCACAGCTGATTGCAGAGTGGGCTACCCACTAATTTGGAGTGTCTCTCTTATTATATTTTAACAATCACATGCCTCCTACTCCCACTTGACTCACTTCCAAAGGCAGCCCGCATCTGCGACAGCGCTCCATTTCCGGGGGGATGGACTCTGATGACAAAACTCCTCGGTTGTGGCAAGTCAGAGAAGAGGAAGGGCTGGGAGTAAGGGGCTGAATTGCTTCTCTTTACCTTCAGTTAAGGGACAAACAGTAAAAGAATTGCTGAAAGACGTAATTCCAGAAATGTGTTAGTCATAGAGAGGAGGTTTGTTTAGGTGTTTTGCTAGAAAGCATGCACTTTAGAAGTAGGAACTACCTCTAGGAATCCCTGATGTAATTAGCTTCCTGCAATGTCTCCAAAAGGAAAGGAACAAACCAGTTGCAAGGGCAGCAAAATTAGCTCATGAATGGATTTCTATCATTTAACTTCAGATCTCAGTACTGAGCTCCCTATATTAATAACCTCCAGAAAGCAAGTCAGTAAAATGTAGGATGTTATTTGTCTCACCCTGTGCAGGTGTTGAGTGGAGATTATGTCCCAAATTTCACTGACTCCATTGCCTTGCTCTCCAGAGATGGAGCAAGGAACCTCCAGTGATTTTTTTCAGGTGGAAATACATTCATCAGAAACATGCACCCTAAATCAGACAAACCCACCCTAGATTTCCTGAGGATATCTGTCTTAGAGTTCAGCACCAGTGTGGATACTCTGATATCGAGTCAGGTTTGTGAAGGTGTGACCCATCTCACACGTCTCTCTTTCATCTTTTCTCCTACAAGGGTGGTAATACCATAAACTGGAACAGTTTATGGTATTCATTTTGTCTTAATTTTTTAATTAACCCTTGTCCTTTTCCTGGAAAAATGAATGGAAATGAAAGAAGTAACATTGTCAAAGTGTAATAAAAATCATTTTAATTCCACTTCTCTTTTCTTGAATTTCCATGGCAAAAAGACAGACAACATGCAGCTAAAGAGTGAGAAAATCAGCCTCTCAAAGAGAAATGAAAATGTGCAGCTTTTTAAAAGTAAAAACAAGCTGCCAAAATCTTCATTAAATTGCTGGTTTAAATGTTTTTCATAACAAAATGGAAAATGTCACTGAAATGAGTGTGATTTATCTAAATGTTTACATTTTGATGGAACTTGCTTTTTTCAATGATCAAAAAATCCATTCCACTGTTTTCTGTTAGCAAGTGTAATAATAAGACTAAATCCTTTTGAAATCCAAGAGTGGGAGTGGGGCAGTCTGCTTCAGAGAAGATTTTATACACTGAAGGAGGAATCAAGAGGCATTCCTCAAATTACACCATCTGCAAAGCGTGCTTGCTTCTTATACTTTGCTGACAAAATAAGACTTGTTATAAATCTAGAAGAGGATAATGTGGTATAAAAAGTACTGTACCCTTTTTTTTTTTCTTTTTTTCTGCAGGAAACTGGAAAGGAGGGAAGCAGCCAAAGCCAGACATGTGTTCTGTTAGACATAAAATAGAAATTTTGATTAAAGAACTTTGGGGGAAAATGAGCAAGTATGGTTATGTCACTTCAATATTGTGTGATAGAAAGTACCTGAACCCGGACTTAAGCAAACACATTTTCTCAAAGAGGTCTTACCTTGTGAGGGCCTAGAAAAAAGTATTTGGGATTTTGGGGTGTTTTTGTTTGATTTTGGTTTTTTCGTTGTTTGGTTTGTTTTTTTGAAATTATTTATGCCTTTCATTTTGGAGAGCAACAACATTCAAGATCCACAAGCAAGTTCCGTCGTACTGTAACTGAAAAAAATTGCAGATTATCCAATGAGAGAGGGATTTGGCAGAGAGGTTGATTCAGCTGAGGAGAGAGTTTATCATTAAATGCATCACTAATAATATGTTTCGGTGTTCTACATTTTGGTAACACGTCCCTATGCTGCATATCTATTGAGTGCCTGCCAAACAACTGTTAAGGCTGTTAAGTCTCCCTAGCGATAAAACTGGTTTGGGCACAACACGCAACAAGGCACCCCTCACCTGAGTGTGTGGGCAATCATAAAACACAACACTGAGATGCTGCATTTCCCCTCCTAATAAAAACAATCCTTGAGTTCTCCGTCTTCAGTTATCTGCTCCAGTCTGAAAGACTGAAAAGAGAAGCAGCTTAATTTTGATTTTTCTTTCCCCCTCTCCAGGGAAACTCTGTCTTGCTCTGTTCTGCTCCAGCATTACTACTCCAATACTTATGCTGAAAAAACCAGCTGTCTTCGTATTTGGAATTTCCAGTTGGTAACAGCTTAGCTGACAGAGTCTTTTGGGTAAAATGTTTGTTAGAGACACCAGTCTAGCAATCAGTACACAGTAGCACCATATATTCATGACTGTCCATTATCCCTTCCCTGCTCCCTGAGTATTGATCACATTGTAGTTTTTCTGCATCTGCCTTTGCTTCCAGTGAGGATAAAACCTGTTACTATTCCTTTGGTTATTAGGTAGTAGGAAGTAGAGATGTGGATATGTCTCTGTTTGGAGGTGTCAGCCTATCATATTACAAAACCCATGCATGGACAATCCATGATGCAGGATATCAACTGGCTGTAGCTCAAATTCAGTGCGATAAACAAGGCGGTTGAGATGAGGAAGTTTGTTGGGGTAATGAGCTACACCCCAATCCATCCAAGCCAAGAGTTTATTAGCAGACCAGGGGCTTGAACCAGTTTTGCTGGAAGCCAGTGCTGTTTGAGACATCCTTTCCTTACAAAAGTTAAGCACAGGAAATCATAGAACCACAGAATGGTTTAGGTTGAAAGGGATATTAAAGATCATCTAGTTCCAACCCCTCTGCCATGGGCAAGAACACCTTCCACTAGACCAGATTGCTCAAAGCCTCATCCATCTTGGCCTTGAACACTCCCAGGGATGGGACATCCACAGCTCCCCCGGGAAACCTGTTCCAGTCCCTCACTACACTCAGAGTGAAAAATTTCTTCCTAATATCTAACTAAATCTCCCCTCTTTCAGCTTGAAACCATTACCCCTCATCCTATCGCTACGCGCCTTTGGAAAAAATACCTCTCCAGCTTTCTTGTAGTCCCCTTTCAGATACTGGAAGGCTGCTCTAAGGTCTCCCTGGAGCCTTCCCTTCTCCAGTCTGAACAACCCCAAATCTCTCAGCCTGTCCTCATAGCACAGATGCTCCAGCCTTCACATCATCTTCGTGGCCCTCCTCTGGAGCTGCTCCAACAGGTCCATGTCCTTCTTATGCTGGGGGCTCCAGAGCTGGACGCAGTATTCCACGTAGGTCGCACAAAAGCAGAGTCAAGGGGCAGAATCCCCTCCCTCGCCCTGCTGGCCACACAGCCCAGCACATTGCCAGCTCATGTAGAGCTTCTCATCCACCAACATCAAGTCCTTCTCCTCAGGTCTGTTCTTTATCCATTCTCCAATGCTCAATTCAAGTGCCTGTTAGCTGAACACCAAAACCAAATTCTGCTGCTGTCTCCGCTTTGCTTTCCTTCTTGGCAGACACAGACATTAAGTTCCTGGAGTTTGCAGCTCAGACCCCCACAGAATTGGAAATGAGGGAAAAGGGAAGGTTTTTTTTTCTTCGCTCTCAACTCTCAGAAGAGCTGTACAAGCTGCTAAAGGAACTTACTTCTTCAAAATGTAGAACCAGATTGGGAGTTATATGGCAACATGCTAGTTAGATCTGTAATTCATTCAGATAAACCCATTTAGAACGGAAAGCTAGATCCATAAGTGAGGAAAAAAAAACCTCCTACTTTATCCTGGTTGATAGGAAATTTCAGGATGGTTGTCACATTGACTGTCAGTATATAACCTTGGAAAAATCACACAATAGTTCTGCATCTTTTCTGCTTATCATTAAAATAGGGACAACTAAGCTTCCTTTTTTTTCATACCTTTATCTGCCTTCTATTCTTCATTTTCAAATGTTTGGACATACTGACAGTCTTTGGTGATATATATGGACAATGTTTAACACTAGACCCCTTTTATCTTTCCTTGATGTGTTCCAGAAGCTATTTGATTTTATGATGGTCAATAAGCAGCAGTGCACTGATTTCCATTGCAGTTTTGAATCAATGCAAAGGAATGTGATGGCCCCTCTGACATCTAATAAGGGTTGTATTCACCTGAAAACAATTTTTACAGTGGAAGAAATCAATATAATTTTGAAATTCTACCTCCTTGTCAGACGCAGGTGACAATTGGTCAATTGGTTATTTCTATGGTTGCACACATGCACAAAAGAATTGCCTAAGTTTGTTTCCTGAAGAAACAAGGTTAGAAAAGCATCTTTTGAAGTGTCACATAGCCTTCAGCCAGTCACCTTAAAACTTCAGGAGACAGGACGTTCACTAGAAAATTATTGAGATTCTTTAATGTTGCCTAAAGCTTGTTATTGGGATTTTTTTTCATTGACCAGGTTGTAGAAAGAGCTTTTCTATATACTGGTATTGATGGTGAAGATTAGTTATAAGCTAAAGTTAAAAGAAGAAAAGAGTGAGTCTAACGAAACCTGTGCTGGAAATTAAATATCCTATCATCTCTGTAAATGATATCCATTAAATTTCTGGCCAAGATAGTGGACAAAACAATAAAAATACCAATCTTTACATTCTGGGGGGCTCAGTGCAATAAGGAAATCCACCAGAGGAGCTGCTTTCTCATCTCCCGCTGTCTTTTTGCACATAAAAGCTCATATTTCTCATGCCTGGTGTTACATCATGCCCAGCATCCCTGTGCCTGAAGATCAGCAAATGAAACCTCATAGTTTTTTTCTTTCTCTCTGGCTAATGCATTGCAGTTTTGCTAATTGCTCTTGTTTGTTGGGTAGTAGGCTGGCTTGTTTAAAGGTTTTGTTGGATATGTTCTTTTAAATAATTATTTGCTGTGGTTTTGGAAGGGATTATCTATTTAGCTGATATTTTTTTGTTGTTGTTTTTCAGGCTGCTGTATTTCCTTCTCACATGGCCTTACTGTCTGTTGTCAATAAACGAACATTCTCATGAGATATTTTTTCAGTTAAATTGCTTAGGAAGGCTGGGACTAGGAGATAGAAAAGTTGTAAAAAAAAAAAAAAAAGTCAAAGTTTGACATGAATAAACATAACTCAGCAGCTACACTAGCCGAGAAAAAGAAATTACAAGTACACCTGCTACCTCAATTGGACTGTAGAAGAAATGTCACACTGTGACTAAGGAAACTCACAAAGAAGTTACAAAAAGGTTGATGTTACACGTGCTCTGGGAGGTCACCAACCCGGATGCTGACAGAAACAAGCTATTAGGTTAAAAGGGTTGATATCTGCTTTGTGGTAGGAATGCCATCTCCTTCTTGGCAATTCTGCCTGTCTTGGAAGGACACTACTCAAATAATCAAGTATTCAAGTAAATAAGCAAGCAGCTTCCCCAGGCAAATTGCTGTGAATCCAGGCAGGAGGCGGTGCATTGCTCCCTTCTCTTGTTAGATGATTACATGTTGTTTGTTCTTACAAGGAGGATTCTCTGCTGAAACAGAGTGGAGTGGAGACTCCTCCCTTTCAGGAAGGAATGAGGAGGGGAAGAAAAGAGTATGCATTATATTATTTATCTTTTTTTTCTTTTTATACTGTATTAAGCAAAACATTAGACAGGAGGAGTGATTGATACCTCAACTCCTGGATGCATTTGGTGCTCTGAGCAGCTGCTAGACTCCTCCCTTACATCCTGTGAATACGCCCTAACAACTCTGTGAGCTGAGCATGAGAAAAGGAACAAGCCAGCTTGGGAGCACAAAAGTGCTCCCAAGTCCAGGTCAACCCTTGGATGCCCAGAAAATGTGAACAGGCTGACACTGTCATTGATACCCTGATCATTGGGTCCTGATCTTTGGTAGAAATCACAAGCACAGTCAGACCTAATCACTTCAAAAGATTTAGTGTTTCAGATTTATTTAAGCTGCACAATGCTGCACTTCAGTGGAGTAAATGCTGTGTTTTGAGTCTTATTTTGTAACAACTGAGGGCTTGGATGCTTCATTACACTGTGATTGATTCTGTCTCCAGTGGTATGGACCAACCTCACTCGTCAGGAATCCTTTTTGACATTGCTTAAACTGTTTGGACATCTCAGGTCTACCAAGCCAGTGTTCACATATAGCATGAATGAAACTTCTGAAGCTTATTTTTGATCTTGCTACTAAAAAGACCAAAGGAATGCAAGCTTTACCATGTTACTTTGGCTTCTATAAATGTAAGATCAAGAAATAAATACTACAAGTGTGAAAAATCACGTTGCATTTCTGCATAAAAGTGGAAAGAGGAGCCTGTAGACATGTAGGTGTCTTAACTATGAACAAAATTCCTGCCTTTACTCTGGAATGGCCACCAGTTTACGGGGAGAAAATCATCACCGCTATTATTTTTCATTTATGCAGTTCCAGAGTAGGTAATAGAAAACAGAGCACCAAAGAGCTGAATGGGCCATGCAAGTCACAGCATGGTCTTCCACTGAGGCATGAATTATCCAACATAACAAGGGAGCAGAGAATAGAGGTCAGTTCTGGATGGGGAGCTTTGCTTCTCCCTATCTCGAGTCAGGGCAGATTCAGTTCCCAACCCGTCCAGCCCAACATTTTAAGTGTAGCCCATTTGTTTTCAAAGTGACTGTGTATTTGTTGCCCCATGACTGACAACACCAAGCCTGATGAGATCCATGGAAATCTTCTAGCAGAGACATCCTTTCACAAGGTTGCCATATCTAGAGGGTTGTTTTTCCCTGCAACACTGTTCTTCTTCATTCTAATCCAGTGCCAGAGCTGCTTGGTCTTTGCCAGGCATCTTAAGAATATCTCAGAACACTTTTTCACCATTGAAACTGAAGTTGCTCTGTGTGGTCTGTCACAGCGTTTTCTTTTTCTAGGACCACCCTGGGAGGCAGCTGATTACCCACAATTACAAAGCAAACAAGCAAACGAAAACAAAAACCCCTCCATCAAAAAAAAAATTAATGAAAAACCCTGAGCCTATTTACCTGGAGCTGACATCATTCTCTCTTTTTAAAGGAGCTGATATTGTCCTCAGGAATGTGTCCTCACGCTGTCCTCAGGGTAAGATATATGTATAAGGGAATACATGGTACAAAACAATCTGAGATGTGACCTTATTCTGGATGTAGTTGGTCTTGTATTGAAGACTAAGGAAATCCTCCTGTTTCTTGTTCCTACTTAAGTAAAGGTGTGATTTTAATGTGAACTCATTTAACAAATTGAACCTCTACTTATACACAGACATTGCATCTTGGTGGCCCTTAGCTTTTGTCATTTAAATTCACTTGTTTCCACTAATAGTATGGCAATAAGTTTGGGCTCTGAGATTGCCAGAAGGCTTCAAGGAGGAGAATCCATCTGTCATCCCTCCATAACATCCCTTCTTCATGGGCCCGGAGGAATGCTGACCTTCATGGCACGCTGTAGAAGGCAACAGTGGAATCCTGGAGGAGTTATTCAATACTGCCAGGCATGAGCACGACACTATGGTATAGCATACCTGGTTAAACGATCCAACAATGACGAAATTTGAACGAAGCCATATGGCTTTTTCAGGCTCAGTCTTTTTCATGAATTTGTTCCCATTACCTGCTCACAGATGTTTTTATGTAACAAACTGTCATGTTTTAAGCCCAGCTGGCACCTAAGACCACGCAGCTGTTCGCCCACCTCTCCTCCCCTGCAGTGGGGTGGGGAGAAGAATAAGAAAAATAAGTGAAGCTCGTGTGTTGAGATAAAGACAGTTTAATAAGTAAAGCAAAAGCTGCACACACAAGCAAAGCAAAACAAGGAATTCATTCACTGCTTGCCATCGGCAGGCAAGTGTTCGGCATCTCCAGGAAAGTAAGGCTCCGTCATGTGTAGTGGTTACTTGGGAAGACAAATGCCATAACTCTGAGTGTCACCCCCCTTCCTTCTTCTTCCCCTAGCTTTATATACTGAGCATGATGTCATATGGTATGGAATAACCATTAGGTCAGTTGGGGTCAGTTATCCCACCTGTGTCCCCTCCCAACTTCTTATGCATCCCCAGCCTCCTTGCTGGTGGGACACTGTGAGGAGCAGAAAAGGCGTTGACTCTGTGTAAGCACTGCTCAGCAGTAACTAAAAAACCCCTGCGTTATCAGTGCTGTTTCCAGCACAAATCCAAAACATAGTTGCATACTGCCTTTAGCTACTATGAAGAAAATTAACTCTATCCCAGCCAAAAAACCCACACAAGCTTAATGGAAGATATCTAAATTTTATTTTTAAATGCCTGTTCAGGTCATTTGCAGTTCAGCATCCCAGAAACCCATCTTCATTTGTCCATTTACTGATGAGATTACTATCAGAGATTAAGTGAATCACTATTGTAAGGAGCCAGCTGTAGAAGATTGATTGCATATAACTGCTTTATTATTTCCTCAGCTCTTTCATATGGCTTTCTGTTCCTTCCAAAGCTTTATCATGTACCCTGGCTCCTCCACAGAAATGTCTCTAGGTCCTCTCATCCTCATTTTACATAGAAACATAATCAAAACTACTTATGACCTTTCTATCCAGTGTTCCACCAGACAACAGTGCAAAATGTTGCCTCTGCTGCAGCTAGTCAGCTCTCCGTTGTGTTTAACAGCCAGTTGGGCCCTGACTTTTGGTTGTGAATCATGCCAATAGTATCCACTGTCTCGTAGTTTCAAGTGGACAAAGCCAAAAGCCTTTGGAGGAGATGCACATAATCTACAGAATTGATCTGTTGTGGGGTTTAAATACTTTTAAGACTTCTACTATCCTATCAAATTTAGGTTGACTTGTCAAGAGGATGTAAAGTTATTTGGGGAGATAGAGGATGATAGAGATGCACAGCAAGATGGTACAATATCAGGAAATCAAACTAAAGATGAAGATATAAAGGAACTAGAAGGACCACAGATATTCGTGCTGTGAGATATAAAGCTCTGACTGTTGGCTTTCAGGAAAACCTTATCATTAGGAGTGAATACATTATTTAAGAACTATTTCCACTTCAGTCCTTTCACCTTCATCTCAGAAATCTGGTATAGGGCTGTGTTTTGGATTTCAGATGAGAATAATGTTGATAACACACTGATATTTTAGCTGTTGCTAAGCAGTGTTTACACTAAGTCAAGTACTTTTTGGCTTCCCATACTGCCCTGCCAGCAAGGAGGCTGGGCTGTGCAAGAAGTTCGGAGGGGATACAGCTGACCCAAACTGGCCAATGGGATATTCCATACCATCTGATGTCATATTAACTGGGGGAAAAGATGGCTGGGTAATGGGCCACCACTTGGGAACAAGCTGGGTATCGGTCAGTTGGTGGTGAGGAATTGTTTTTCATTTGCATCACTTTTCTTGGGCTTTATTTATTCTCTTTTTTTCTATATTCCTTTTCATTGCAAATTAGTTATTGCTGTTATTATTAACATCATCGTCATCATCATAGAATCATAGAATTGTATAGAAAGGGAACTTTATGATCATTGAGTCCAACCATTAACGTAGTACTGCCAAAACCACCACTAAACCACCTCCCCAGTAGTAGTAGTAGTAACTATTATTATTTTTAGTTTAGTTTAGTTCAATAGTTAAACTGTTCTAATCTCAATCCATAAGTTTCTCACTATTACTCTTGTGATTCTCTGCCCCATCCCACTGGAGGGGTGGCGTGAGAAGTGAGTAAGCAGACGTGTAGTGTTTAGCTGCTGTCTGGGGTTAAGCCACAACACACAGAGAGAAAGAGGATGTGGATGGCTGAATGGAATAAATTCATTAATTCCTGGACTCCTAATTTATGACAGCTTTTTGTTTTTCTGCTGGACCAGGTAGGTTGCAAATTGATGCCAGAGGAAACCGTTTCTGTTTGCTACTCTTTGAAACCAGTATGAGATGCTGATAATAAGAATCATCATTTTATGGTGCTGAGTCTCGCTCAGCTGTTTTCCTCCAAGGAAGAAGGGCAGAATAAGACATACCATGAATTTTATGCCAAAGTCTCCACACAGATCAGTAGCATGGCACAGATCACTGTGGTGACAAAGAGTCTGCCTCCACTCACCATGAACTCCAGCTGCATAAGAAGATGATATTTTCCTTTCTCTGGCTCACTTCACTTCCCTTCATTCCTGATGTGTTTGAAATCAGCTTTAAAAACTCCTGGAGTTCATCAAAGGACACCTGACTCTGATGGATTCTCTAGGAGAAGTAACTCTCAGACGATTATGCTGACATTTGAGAGAAGAAACAACCTCTCAGTATCCTCCCTATGGTGCTTCTGTTTGCATTTGAGCATTCCCAGGAGTGGATTTATTCAGAAAAATGCAGTTGTCGGAAACATTTTCCCAAAGGAGGGATCAAGGCCTGTTGCCGTAGCCCTCAGCCATGCTGAGTAGCGTGACCCAATGTGCTTTGCCTGGAGATGTAGAGGCTGAGTGGAAGATTATGTCTGGAAATTGTTCATCCCCGGAAGTAATGAGTTACTGTGTAAAAGTTAAAGAAGACTTGTTAGCCATTTAGACTCACTTCCAGAGGATTATTTACCTCACCAGAGCATTACACACTTTCCTCAGACTTGCTTTAAAATATCTCCAGTAACACGCTTTCACCGTCTCTCTTGAGGGATGTCCTTGAGAGTAAAAAGGTTCTTCGTACTGCCTGAGTATGGGAACTTTGCATGGATAAAAACAGCCAGTCCAGTCATTTTCAGAGAGTCCAGGAGAAAAGTTTTGGAATAGCTGTGTCATGGACTGCACTTTTTGTGCATATTAACATGTGCTAGCAGTGCAAGCAAGTCCTGTTGGCTATTTGGTTTGTAAACATCAGAGCCATCACCTTTGTGCCCTACATTACCAGAAACTCCCAGTTCTAGTCAGTATACATGTTCTTGCAAAGGAAACATAAGGGAGAGAAAGGAATAGCTTAGTTGGAAAAAGATTTGTCCAGTGCCTGGGAAAATAGCTTGAGCTTTAAACCAGCCAACGTCAATTTTTTGCCAGAAGCAATTTGTGTAAGTCAAAGTCCAGTATCCATTTGGGGTTCACCACGCAATTCAGACTTAGTGATCAGACATCTTTTACAACTAGAGTGAGTTGAAGTGGTCTGCTGGCATGGATCTTGAGAAAAGCTTGACTTTGCATCTTGGTCAACATGGAGCTGACCTTTTTATTTGCTTTGACATCTTACCTTGTCTTTACTCAACTGCGTGGGGTAAAACTCTTATTTTGACCATGCTTGGGGCAACAGGTGAGTTAACCATGCACTTAAAGCTAGAAATAAAGCATCAACAAGTTGGGGTTCGGTTTTTTTTTCAGGCAGTGAAGAAGCCATAAACATGATGACTGTCACTAGAAATCCTGTCTGGAATGACAAAAAAACCATCTGGTCAGCTTGACGAATTAACCTATTCACCTAACTCATATCTTATACAACATGACACTTGAAGAAGCTTAGATGGAGTCTCAAAAGTCATTGGAAAGTCTTTGCCAAACTTGGTCCAAAGAAATTTCTGCAGAAGCCACTGAACTATTTCAAAAATCCACATTGTCACAGTCAGATTTTGTTCCATGGAAGTCTTCCAGTGAGCAAGATAGGAACAAGTTACTTCAGAATTAAACACACTAACATGCATCTCAGAGCCTAAACAAAAGGTTAGTGTTCCTGCTTTGCTACAGCAATCTTAGCAGCACATATATCTGTTTTGGTGGTCTCTCTCAATATTAGGTTTTCCTAATACTCATGCAATAACATGTCACATAGGTTTAATAAATGTGCCTCATTATATTTTCATTATGAGCTGTCATGCTGCAGAACTACTGAAAATTCCAGGTTTCATCTTGAAAAGAACTAAAGTCTCAAAATAATGACCCGGCTCAGGTTTATCCCTGGCTCTTCTTGGCTTCTTCACAAATTGCTTTCTCAATGTTTGTTTTCTTGAGTACAAGTCAATTATTGCAATGGACACAGGGCCCAGATGCACTGCTTTACTAAGTAATTCAGGAGATAAATCGGATGTTAACAATGATGTTCATTTGCATAGGACTAGACATTCAGCACTTTTGGAAGAAAGAAAGGAGAATAAGAAGCACAAGATTGAATTCTCAGCCTTGTTTAATTTCTTACCTCTGTTTCCAAAAGAGTTGTTTGAGGACCCGATCTGTTTAGGATGAACTAGCTGCTTGCAAATTAATGTTTGAAATTACGTAAGTTTCTGAAAGATACTGCAGGCTCACTGGCCATCCCTCAAGACTACTTTGCCTGGGAAGGTCCAGTACGTTGTAGGTGTTGAAGGACAGCTTTTGTTAAAGGAGAAGTTGATGCCAGAGCATTCACACACCATTCATGGTCTCGCACGCACACGCACCTGCACACACTTACTCCCAGGCATGCTTCCTCCTTCTTCAGGCTTGACCTTGGGTTTCCCACAGCAGAGTCTCAGGTTGGGGGATCTCAGCCTGAGGACTACATAAAATAATTAATTTAATTAGAAGGAACAGCAGCAAGAAAAGCCTGGGCCGGGTGCCTCCAAAGAAAGGGACGCTGAATAAAGAAATCCCTGGGCAATTATACTGTTGAGATCCATACTCCCGCCTCTCACACAGCCATGACGTGATGTCTACACAACTTTTACTCAATGGTGATTTTTGTTCTGGGGTCTTCTAGCAACTAATTGGATTCTTTTTCTGTGTACAGCCTAGCAGGCTCTTATCTTGTTGATTTGCAGTTTACATCAATGGTTGGAGCCTCTGTATCTTCTGTTTTACTTTCCTTGTGCACCTGTCCTTGTTGGCAGAGCATGGGGTACCGAAAAGTCCTGGACTTGAGAGAAAACACCACCAAAACGTGAGTATGATATCCAGCACTTTCATGTGCTAAAAGATTAAACAACACTGTACCATCTACTGAGATGAAGAGCTTTCTCACGGCCTAAAGATTTTAGCAAATCCAGCTACTCACGCTAAGTAAAGCTATGCAAAAGCATAGATCACACCAAATTATAATCCTAAATTGTTTATTCTACTGTAAACTTACTTATTCATGCTAAACAGTATCCCTCAACAGCTTTAATCTGGATACTCTTTACAGGATCTACGTGCTTTTCTCTTGTTATCTTAAGTGACAATCCAGTCAGATTTCATTAGGACTCCTATATTAAAAAACAAAACAAAACAAAACAAAACAAAACAAAACAAAACAAAACAAAACAAAAAACCAAACCAAACCAAAACAAACAAAACAAAACAAAACAAAACAAAACAAAACACAGAACAAGAGAAAGAGATTCCAGGGGAAGTCTTTTCAAGCAAACATGGGTATCAGTACAATGACAGTAGATCACTATAGCTGATTGCATGACCATCATGATGTTAAAAATAAAGTACAATGAAGTGTTGAAAAGATCAGTGTTAAGATGACACTATTTTGGTGAACTCATTTATACTGAAGGCAATCACCACATATAAAACAAAAATGCTGAACCTAGACTAGATAGAGCTGCCCAAAGATTGAGCTTTCATCTTAACACCCAAAGAGGGTTTTTCACACACGTCTACCCAAGCAACATGAAGTCTTCCAAGAATCTCTGTAATTTTGCGAAGTGGCACAGGATGAACCCAAGTGATTCCATGCGTATATGGCCGAAAGGTGATACCAAATATCTGCCTCGTTTCCTAGGCTACCTGGGTTAAAGCTCTATATCTCTTGTCTTTGCTGTAGCCACATATCAACCGTGGTCAAAAATCATTGGGATAAGGCAGCTGTTTCCCTTCTGGATGTCCACAAAATGCCTCATTTTGTTACTGAGTGGTTAAACACTGTAATTCACATGCTTGACTTGACACTCTCTATGAATATAATTGTTTAATGTATGTATGCATATACAGAACATCTGGAATGATCATAGCATAAAATGTAATATACAGTAGGACCCAGGTGAGTGAAAGAAAAATGCCTGAAATTAAAAACATGCTCACTTGAGTAATTTTCTATAAGATTACTTGTGCTGTTAAGTCCTCATCCAATCAATACATTACTTGACTTCACTTTAAATGATGACATTTTTTTTATATGTTGTTAAGTCTAATTAAAAGGAATTAGTCACGAGAGTGACAAATTTTAAGCTAACTACAGAATTACTTCATGTGGCATTTATTAGATAAGTCAAACATGGCAAGAATTTTAACCAAACTGGCAAATTCAGTGAAAGTAATGTCTTAGCATCAAAATTCTTTCTTAAAATTAAGTCATTTGTTATTAGGGGTATTCTTTTCTTTTTCTCAAGTAACTTCTTTTTCTGTACTTTCTTTTTGTTCGGACTGGAGAATAAAGAAATTGTATAATAGTGAGTAATAAAATCTGTCATTCTTGTGAGTAATGCTTTGTAATTAGAAGAAATAAAAGTAAAGTAAGTACAATGGTGTGTGGTGTGCAGGGCTGGGGGTGTGTTGTTGCATTCAAAGGTTTTTATATTAATAATGATGCTGAACTTTCAACACTTGAATGTTCTGCTTGAATTAGCATCAAAAGGTTTAAAGGTTTATCTGTACTTTCAGTTCCACATGCTGCCACAGCTATATAAATCTTTCACACAGAGAGAGCTGGGATGAACCCAAATCTTTCATCGCTACAAGCATGAGAGCTTTGCGAAGAAAACTCTATCAGCTGCTAAAACCCTGACTGTCTTTGCAATCCAGACGCTAGATGGCCGAGTTCCCCTCTCAAATGCTCATGTACACTAGGTCATGCTCTGCAGCAGGCACCAGTGGGATTTATTATTTCTCTCTTCAGGATGGGCAATTCCCCAGAATCGACCTTGTTGCTCCAATTGTGCTGCTTCTGCTGCAGAATCACATTGAAAATACCCATCCATTGGACTGGAGAGATTTTGTTTGAAATATTTCAGGTCGCACGAACTTTGATGATGTCTGAGGCTGTGCTTCAGTGGGGTGGCTTGCAGTCTGTCCTTGGAGCCACGAACACTGTTTTTCTCTTGTTATGTCCGTCCTTTGCTGGGTTTATCCTGAGTCGGGCGTTGTAGCTGTTGTACACTCTGGCTCTGAAGCAGATGGCCTTGATGGGGCTGCCCCAGAGCTGGGGATTTTGCAAGATGGATATTTCCCAGCCTTGGGCAATGAGCTGAAGGATCTGCCCCAGAACTGGGTGTGCTGGGAGCCACCTGCAGCTGCTCAGTGAAATTAACATTCCCATTAGCTAGCATTTAATGGGCTTGCTAATTACCAGCTAGTAATGAAATGCATAAGAGCGTCAGATTTGCTGAGCAACTTTGGGGATCTGGGAACTTCCAGTTCCATGGAAATGTGGATGATTTTTGCTTTCTTCCTCAGTTAGACAAAGAACACCTTTTTTTCAAAAAGAACAACAAACAGTAAATCATAATTTTTTAGCTAGGTCTCCTGTCTATTCCTGTCTTAGAGATTACAGGGAATGTTGAACGAACCACCTCCACTTTTCAATTACCCTGAAGTATAATTACTGCCACTTTTTGGAAATCCTGTCTTATTTCAAGGCTAGATTCAATTAACTTCAATTTCCAGTTATTTGATTCAGGAATACCTTTCTCTTGCAGGACTTGAAACTACTTTCTCCATATCTCAGCTATTCTGTTAAACTAGGAAAAACTACACAAGAAATCTACTTCTCATCCACTTTAACGGACTAATGTGATTTAGGACACAAAGGTTCATATAACGTAGCCCTTTCTTTGAAAACCTTTTGGCGCTATTTTAACACTTTTCTTCAAGAGAGGGTGGGATGTTGTGTTTTAGTGGCAGCCTTCATTATACAGCATGCACAGACATTATGTCAATAAATAATAAATCTAATAAATGCATTTTGCATTATTGTCTTAGTGTTTTTATTAGAGAATTTGTCTAAGAACTTGTGGTACATCTGTTTCCATGATTTCTAAGACCTACTCAGCTTCCTAATCCTTTCAGTTTCTCTTTCCAGAGGTACAAAAACCTTACTTGGCTGTCTTCAATGCACTTGGACCAGTCCTTGTGGTGTTTGGTATCTTTGTAATGGTAACTTGTCCTCGTTATTACTGATTCCATAATAACTTTTATGCTGTATGCCAGCTTTCACTAAACAAAAAAAATAACAAAAAGTAGCATTTATATATTAGTGAAAAAAAGTATTATGTTTGCTAAAAACCTATTTTTAGGTCGATTGCAGTGAAAAGATGCAATTCACTGAAAACCCTTCTCTCCCTGCTGAAAATAGCATTTAACATACTGAGACAAATTTTAATTGAATGTAGGATGTGTCTTTCTGTTTCTTTACGGCAGCAGCGTCAATCCGGAAGGCACGTGGATACAATCCAGTGAAACCAAAGTAGGTTATATCATCATGACTTGCTTTATCAACCAAACATCAAATCTCCTTGAAAAGATAACATGTTTCTTTGACGAGACCTGCTTTCCAGGGAACAATGTCATCTGGTGCTGTAGTGATATTTTTAACTTGGAATTTTCTTTTGTTGATGAACTACTGAGTTACCAGTAATTTTGCTTTCTGAAGACCAGTCTTTACCATCCAACATTTACTCCATTAAGTATCCACAAGTCCTCCAGTCCCTTGAAAGCTCTCAAGTCTTCCAAGATGTGTTAAAATTAGTGCAATCCCAAAACAGCTTCCAACACACATAGATTTTCCAAAAAGGTTGGAGTATCAACTTATATACGGCAGCAATTCTCAAACATTTCATTGCAATACCTGTGGCCTCAATTGGCAGAAATTTTTGTAGGTCAGCTCAAATCTATTGGGACATTTGCTGTGAAGATGGGACACTCTAATATGGGTGGACTGTAAATGTTGCAACACACTGTGTACACAACTGATGTATTTTGGCTGTAGGCCTGGGAATCACAAATAGGAAAAATTTTTCTGCATCCAGGTGTTATAAGTCGTCTTCTCCTACACAGAGGAATTTACCGCTACATTTTGTCGCACCAAATGTGTGTATAGGCAGTATTCTGTCTCAAAGAGTGGCCCACATATCATGCCTAGTAAAATGTAAAAGATAAAAATATACTCTTATTTCCATGATATGTTCTCTAGAGATGGGTGGCTGAGGAAATTCTGCAGCCAAAATACTTGAATATACTCTGCAAAATCAGAAGAGTGGTTATTTTCTGCTCCCGTATATCCATGATCCATAAGACAGAGAGAAGTTTAACTGCTGTGCCCCTTTCACGCCTATTGCTTTGGCATGTGCAGAGACACAATTTTCTTATTGGCACATTGGAGCTCTGAACTCCTTAATCTGTTCGCCCTTTCTGCAGTAGTACTTTCATTTGGTAAATAACTTGGGGAGGGGAGGAATGAAAGTAGTGAGGCAAAGCAAAGTTATTATGAACCTGTTGAAATGTGTGAAGGGACTAGAATGTGAGATGGGAGAGAAAAAGTATCTCCTAGGGGCACATTTCATTGCTCAGTGGGTGTCAGGTTGAATAAGTTACAAATAAACCGTCATCTTAAGAGCTAACAGACACTGACGCAAACAGAAACTTAAAACAGCAGCTCCTTGAATACTATAGGAAGCAGTTTTTGGTCCTTTACTGCATTTTCAGTCCCAAAAATCACGTTGAGCCTGTGCATTGGCAGTGACTTCACTGCTAGACATTTAACATTTTGCTTTTCTTTTTTTCCCCAATTTTTAGACCTCATCACTCTCTGTTCTGACTGTACTGGGATATACTAGCTTGGAGAGATTTCCGCAAGACTGTTGTTGGTAGACTTGGGGCCAAGGAAGGTCAATTTAGCATGAACCAGCTTGTAGTGACCATTCCCACTGTTTGCATATAAGCAAACATGGATTTATCCAAGCTCTGAAAAGAGAGTCGAACTGCAGGTTACAGAAGTGTTGTAGGGATGTGTTGCTCCAAATGAACCCTGTTTTTACGCTCTTCCCTATGTGCCCACTACTGGCTACTGCCATGACATTTTCTTCTCCAGTGACACTGTTTTCTTTTCTGGTGATAAATTTTCTGCCTTCAGCAAAAGTTTCTCCTTAAGTATTCATGTAAACACAGGCACAGACATAAAACGGATTTAATCTCAAGGTTTTAAATACAGTCCTTTCTCAGCTCCATTCAGTATTTGGCCAAGGTCTGAACTTCATCTTTGGTTGCTCAGGAACACAGAGCTCACTATGCTCCAATAGCTTATGCACCAATACCCATCCCTAGAGGGTTCTGGCTATTTAGAAGAACCCTTGCTCAAGGATGGGAACAAGAGTTGACAACCAGAAGTGCAGAGGGATCATGGCATTCATAGTCTCAAGGTCCTTTTCATTAAGTGTAGAATTATTGAACCGTGTAGTGGAAAAACGGAACAGATGGGTTTACTTCCAGGTCTATAACACCATTGTTGAGGCAGCACATTTGATCTAGGTCTCCAGACTGGTTGTATTTGCTAATTTAAAGTAGTTTCAGGTGTATAAAGAATGGCTTATGCATTTGCTAACACAAAGGAATAGGTTATTCTTTTTGACTGGGATAGGCAACACAAGAAGCTACATTTAGCCAGCAGCAAGAAAGACATTTGGGAAAAAAACCTCATAATGCTAAGTTTAGTGAAACGGTGAAAGTGATTGCCCAGGAACTGCAGTCTCCACCACCAAAGTTCTTTGAGATTAGGTTAGACTGACATCTTTCAGGAATAAGGAAGACCACATAAACAAGGAAGAAAAGTACCTAATTAATTTTTGCCTCTCAGTTTTAGGCTACCTTCAGATGAAAACCACTCTGCAAAACAGAATTGTCATTTATTTGACTTGAGCAAAAAGACTAGATTACCATCAAATGAAACTTTCATTGTTAACTTGAATGGGCCAGGCACCACGGAGAACAAAAATGTTTTCAGTTTTCTGTCATTCTGTAGTGCAACAGGCACAAATTTGATTTTCTCATCTGTAGCATAGAAGAAAATTTTGGCTATAAATTTCCCCTACCCAAGCTGGGGAAGAAAAAAGTTTCTTCCCCCCAAAAAACATTCTCTCAGGCTCATAAAGACCAAACAACCCCATCCGTATAGTCCTCAGGAATCTACTTTCCGTTAATGAAGTGGATACCTATTCTTAGCTATTTTCATATACATTTAAATATGCAAACAAAACCCTTCCCATCTCCTCAGATGAGATTCTGACATTACCTAGTTTGCCTGTGAAACGTGGATGCGTTTCTCTCCCTTGTGTGGCGCATGTATAGCCCGTGCTCTACTTAGAAGGGAAGCAGAAATAAAGGTGCGCAAGCATGCCTGTAAATCTGCTTTTAGAAGGCAGAAATCCCAGTTCCTTAAGCACCTCCAAGTCCACTCCATAAATCTCTGCTGGGAATTTTATCTCCACAGAGCACAACTTTAGAAAATATGCACATATTGAAGAACTTGCTGAAAAAGTGGGGCAACCCAGCGTTATTTTAAAATGTCTTCTTCGTACCTTACTGACTTGCTATCATATTTTCTGCAGCTTTCACATCATGCTAGCCAGCCAGACAATTTATTAAGGACTGTGTGGGGAATACTGAAATGAACTGCTAACCACTCTGAATATTGATGTTCAAGGGAGTAATAGGCTTCCAAATAATTTCTAGAAGTGGGAAACTTTATCAGAGAGTGTATAAAAGTAACATGAACTCCATTCAGATCCTATGTCTTCATTTCTGATAAACACATTTTGCAACACAGATATTAACCTCCTTTCATATGAGAACAGTGGAGAAAATTGGTTTCTTGTTTTTCTTCAGGTCTACAGCATTTGTGGAAAAGAAAAAGCCCAATAACATATTTTGCATAGAGTCTGATCAAACATTGTTTTTCTCCGGTAAACTGAAAGTAGATAACGCTTTCACTCAAAGGGAATGTTTCACTTCAGTGCTCAGTTTTTTATTTCTGTTAAAAAATATTTCTGATTGAACCAATGTCATTTAGAATCAGAAAATCAAAAGATTTTGTTTTTAAATGAGATGCTTTGTCTCTTACATATTTTGTGCTTCCTACTAATTTTTTTGTCTCTCTGAGACCCAGTAATTTGTGAAACTAACACAAACTCAGGAATAATTTTGAGTCTACCAAACAAGCATTTTTCATCTGTTCTCAACCCAAGAATTTAGATTTAGTGCCATCCTTTACTGGCAAGAGTGCTTCTGGGCTGGACCCTTACACTAGACGCTCTTCAGAGCTGTGATCTCCACATAAATCTGTCTGGTATACAGTATTGGGACTTTAAGAGCTGCTATGTTGTCAATAAAAAACCCCCAACTCTATTAATTGCCATTAAATTATGCCTTAGTTAAATTTCTTACCATGTTAAATTGAACTGAGTAATGAAAATCTGCAATCTATGCTCTGCCCTTAGTAAGTTCCAGTAGGTCTCTGATACCAAGAAATCTTGCTCCAACATATGCTTCATCCAGTCATCTCCCTGCTGAATTTTATTTTTTAATTACAGGTTTCTTCATCTGAGGAGGTGTAAATGGGCACTCAGTTCCTGCTGTGCAAAAACTGAAGGGGGAAGATGTGGCAAAAGCATAGATAGGACTGTATTTTGTGCATACAAGATATTCCATGGATCATGTATACTCAGGCTATAGTCCAGAGATATGATGTGACTCCTGAAGGCATCTCTCTGATTCAGGTTTAAGGCAGGTGGCTCAATTCACAATACCAGGAAGGCTACATTGTCCTGAAGTCCAGCATTCAGAGCATATCCTGCTGAAGCCACATCATGAGTATTGTGTCCAGTTCTGGGCTCCTCAGATCAAGAAAGAAAAGGAACTACTGGAGACAGTCCAGTGGAGGGCTACAAAGATGCTCAGGGGACTGGAGCATCTCTCTGATGAGGAAAGGTTGAGAGACCTGGGGCTGTTCAGCCTGGAGAACAGAGGACCGAGAGGGGATCTCATGAATGCTTAGCAATATCCAAAGGGCAGATGCAAGAGGATTGGGCCAGACTCTTTTCAGTGGTGCCTGGTGACAGGACAAGGGGCAACAGGAACAAGCTGGAACACAGGAAATTCCATCTGAACATGAAGAAAATCTTCTTTCCTTTGAGGGTGGCAGAGCACTGGAAAGAGGCTGCCCAGAGGTGGTGGAGTCTCTGACTCTGGAGATATTTCAAATCCACCTGGATGCGTTCCTGTCCAACCTGCTCTGGGTGACCCTGCTCTGGCAGGGGGTTTGGACTAGGTGATCTCCAGAGGTCCCTTCCAACCCCCACCATTCTGTGATTCTGTGAGTCTGTGAACAAACATTCTGCACTGCACTGCAGCTAAAATCCGCAACTTAAACCTAACTTTTGCGGTTACTTGTCTTTCGTATGTTGCCCTTCTAGTTAAATATGCCCTTAGCTCTGTGTCAAATGAGCTAATGCCAAAGAAGGGTCATTTGGAATTTCCTCTAAATGCAAATTATCTTATGTTTCACTTTAATAAAGATCCTGTCATCTGAATTAGCAGTTTATTGCATTAAACAGAACGGACTGAAATCCACTGCCCCTTACATAAATCATCCCTACAAGCGGAAAGACACAACAAGTTGAAACAGCCTTCAAGTTGCTTTGTTGAAACTCTTGGCTCTCTCCCCTTTTAAGCTCCAGGAGGAATATGCCTTCAAAAGAAATCATGATCATTGTTTTTTCTTGGTATGCTTGTAGTGTCTCCTCTGGACAAAGAGGACTTCTCCAGAAACAGAACTGTCCCTCATGATTTTGGTGTCCTAAAAAATGTATGGACTTTTACAGGCAAGCTTATCGCACCAGACTTCTGTCCTGTAACAGGGAAGGCAGTCACAGACTGCTCCTGCAGTTACTTGCTGGCACCTGCTGTGCACCCTGAGCAACTGTAAGTGGAGGTGGTGCTGAAGGTGTCTGCACATCACTGACACCAAGGAGAAGAGAGGTATGTTGAAAATATTCTGGGGAGGAATATTATGGGGAGGAATTAATCACCTACATGAAGCCAGGAATGCTGTGTTTATTCTGTGCTGGTCATCTGGAGTCTTTCTTTAGTCAGTGGAGAGAAGTGGCTCTGTGGGGTGATCAGCGCTTTCTTATCAATGGAGTCCAAACTGACCAGCATTGTCACATACTACGTGTCAGTCCTTTCCCATCAAGGGAACACACCCACAACCTGGGAGGTTGAGCCTACGGTGTTGTACTGCCCCAGATGCACTTAGCAGCACACATCTCCAGACCTGGGCATTTTCTATCCTGGAGGATGCCGGGAGGAGGGGGCCAGTCTTTTTTCAGTGGTGCCCAGTGATAGTACAAGAGGCAATGGGTACAAACTTGAATATAGGAAGTTCCATCTGAACACGAGGAGGAACTTCTTTCCTTTGAGGGTGGCAGAGCACTGGAAGAGGCTGCCCAGAGAGGTGGTGGAGTCTCCGACCCTGGAGATATTCCAAACCCGCCTGGAAGCAATCCTGAGCAGCCTGCTGTAGACAAACCTGCTCTGGCAGATGATCTCTAGAGGTCCCTTCCAACCCTTGACATTCTGTGATTCTGTGATTTTGTGATTCTATACGTGCTCTATTTCACCATAGAGCTATGAACAAAATCCACCTGTAGGTTTCCTGTTGCATTAGTGTCTTTCCAAATGCACTAGCAAAAGCATTTACCTAAGGTAAAGATCTCCCCCATCATGACTGACATTCTGAGAATCATACAGTCTCCTCCGTATCCTGACCCTGCAATGTTCTTGTCCCAGAAGGAGCTGAAGAAACTATTTAGGTGAGAACTGGAAGGAATCCTTGTTCCAATTTCTCGCCCAGCTCTGAGTTTTACAGGCTCATCTCTTGTTTCTTGTCCTAACAGACTGGGTATAATTAGACAACCCCAGAGCTAACAGTGTCTGTAAGACTTGCTGAAGATGTAGAAGGAAACACTTGTCAGTCACCCACCAGGAAGGTTGCCCTCGCAAAGCAAAACCATGTGCCATGACCTACATCACATGTACCCACCTACACTGTGTGGGCTGCGTCTTCTCCTGGGGGAAGCCCAGCAGCTGTATGTGGGTATTATTCCAATTAGTTTTCACATTGTCAGTGTGAGTGCGATACAGAGACATTCTGGCATGTCCTGCGTGACAGAATTCTGCCAACAAAAGAGACTCCCCCTTCTACTGGGAAAATATCATCTATCTGCAAATCTGTCCACAGTTTTACAGATATTTGTGTAGTTCCATGAAAAGTGTAATTTTTATTTTAGAAATACGTGTCTGCTGCTAAGCATGTGTATCTCCATCCCTCTCTACATACAATACTTGGCTGGCATTTTTCAAACTCAGCCACTTAAGCAACAGAAGGGTTGTTTTTTTAATCCCTATGTGTCATTAACTAACAGCCTGTATCCCTCCATCTTAGGGAGGAAAAAGCTCTCAGATGAAACCCCAGTCCCTTTCTCACAGGCTGAGTCAGCAGGAGATTGTTATTTTTGTGTTTCTGGAAGGCAAGTGAAGGCGCAGAGTGGACTCTCACTGCCCACACCATCCAGAAGGAATGGTGAATGCTCCACAGAGTCCACAACATCCTGCCTAGGTATGGTGGGTCCTACATAGAGCTGCAGGAACAACAACCTGATGAGAACGTGCCCTGAAATCCCAAACAGAGGTGTTCAGGGTTTGTAGGTTTCACTGTTATGCTTCACCATCCAAGGGAGATGTTGGTTGTTGTCCACATGATCTGACAAGTTTTCTGGCTCTTAGTGTCCTAATGGTCACAGCAGCCACCCCCCTGCCGCTCACTTTCGCTTGCATTATGTTGGTGGGAAAATTACAGGCTTTCTACATCCTGGAGAGATGTTAACCCAAAAAAAAAAAAAAAAAAAAAAAGACTGGCTAAAACCAGACAGGCTGTATATTCTGTATATTTGCAGGCAACGCTCTGCAATTAGATGGGGCCTGTTACTTAACACTGGGAGCACAGAAGGAAATACAACAGCAAATGTAGTTACTGCTATGGAGAGAAGCAGGTAGGGGAACTTTTCAACTGCAACACCTTTTTTTTCCTTTTCTTTTCTTTCCTCTCTGGTTGTTTCTGGGTGATGAGTAGTTACATGTCTGGAATAACTTCAAAAACTAATAAACACACAGCTTTGAAGCTAGCGTGAATTCTGTGAGATAGTAATTCTTCCCTCTGTCCTGTTAGCCATTAGGAGGACCTTTATTTGGGTTATAACTGAAGTTCACCCTTTAATCAAGGGCAAAATAATTTGCTAAGGAACAGAAATATAGGGTTTGGTGTTAAAATAATTTGTAAATTCAAACTGAGAGCCACACTCCCTCCTCAGCCCTGCACACCCCTTCCCCCTCCCCCAACCCCACAATTTCATATGTATTAAACAGAAAAGAAGCCTTTTGCTCCTTCTGGGTGTCATCTCCAAGCATCTGGAGGAAAAGAGGGTTATCAGAAGTAGTCAACATGGATTCACCAAGGGGAGTCATGTATGATTAATCTGATAGCTGTCTATGATGGCATGACGGGATGGATAGATGAGGGGAGGGCAGTGGATGTTGTCTACCTTGACTTTAACAAGGTTTTTGACACCATCTCCCACAGCATCCTCATAGGTAAGCTTAGGAAGTGTGGGTTACATGAAAGGACAGTGGGGTGGATTGAAAACTGGCAGGCAGGTAGAGATCAGAGGATTGTCACCAGTGGGGCAGAGTCTAGTTGGAGGCTGGTGACTAGTGGTGTTCCTCAGGGGTCAGTACTGGGCCCAGTCCTGTTCAATGTATTCATCAATGACCTGAATGAAGGCACAGAGTGTACCATCAGCAAGTTTGCTGATGACATGAAACTGGGAGGGGTGGCTGACACACCAGAAGGCTGAGCTGCCATTCAGTGTGACCTGGACAGCCTGGAGAGTTGGGCAGGGAAAAACCTAATGAAATTCAACAAAGGCAAGTGTAGGGTCCCGCACCTGGGGAGGAATAACCCCTTTCAGCAGTACAGGTTGGGGGTTGACCTGCTGGGAAGCAGCTGTGCAGGGAGGGACCTGGGAGTCCTGGTGGACAACAGACTGCCCATGAGGCAGCAATGTGCCCTTGTGGCCAAGAAGGCCAATGGCATCCTGGGGTGCATCAAGAAGAGTGCAAGCAGGTGGAGGGAGGTCATCCTCCCCCTTTATTCTGCCCTGGTGAGACCACAACTCAATATTGCATCCAGTTCTGGGCTCCCCATTTCAAGGAGGACAGGGAACTGCTGGAGACAGTGCTGCAAAGGGCTACAAAGATGATGAGGGGGCTGGAGCATCTTTCTTATGAGGAAAGGCTGAGGGAGTTGGGTCTTTTTAGTATGGAGAAGAGAAGGCTGAGGGGGGAATCTCATAAATTTCTACAAATACTTCAAGGGAGGGTGCTGGGAGGAGGTGGCCAGCCTTTTTTCAGTGGTGCCCAGTGATAGGACAAGAGGCAATGGGTACAAACTGGAATATGGGAAGTTCCATCTGATCACGAGGAAGAACTTCTTAACTTTGAGGGCGGCAGAGCACTGGAAGAGGCTGCCCAGAGAGGTGGTGAAGTCTCCGACATCGGAGACATTCCAGACTGGCCTGGATGACATCCTGTGCAACCTGCTGTAGGTGGACGTGGTCTGGCAGGGGAGTTGTACTAGATGATCTCCAGAGGCCCCTTCCAACCCCTAACATTCTATGATTCTATCCTTCATAACTTCATATATAGATGCCTCTTCCTGGATGTAGGAACCCTCAGTTCAAGATATCTGATTTTTTTTAGGGCAGGAGTGAAGCTCTGAATTCCCATGAAATACAAAAAAACCCTTTTCCACCAGCTCTAGGGCTTTTCAATGGGGACAGCTCTCAATCAGAGCCCTAGGTATTAAAGTAGGCATGAAATAAGCCAGGGAGCAATGATAAAGGACAAAGATTATTCACAGATTTAGTTATGCCTATTTGCTTAATAGTTCTCAGCGATACTGGTCTGTAGCTAAAACCCTGACATCTCCCCCTCACACTGCTTTTGGGTTGGGCTCTGATCCTGAAATAATTTCTGTGTAAGGAAAAGCTGTCAATGTGTCAGGAGGTTTGGCCACCTGCGTGCAAACCGCAGGTGACTCAAATTTTCAGCATCCCCAAAAGGACTCAAGATCACAGACTTTCCAGAGCCACAAGGACACTGATGGGGGCTTCTCCCCCATGTTTCGCTCCTCTAAAACTGCTGTACCCTGCTGGGATAAAGTGCCCTTTGAATGTCAGATGAGCAGAAGCTGGCAGGTGACTTTACCTCACTTCTCGGGGACATTTCTAACTCCTCAGGGTCTCCTGACTCACAGGCAGCGCCTGGGGGACTGCACTACCCACCTCCTCGGCGGGGGAAGACAGGTGGGCAAGGCAGAGCCCCGGCCCCGTGGGGAGAGAGAGATGCTTTTTGCTGTGACTCATCTGTACGCTGCCTTCAGAGGGAGAGGCAGCAGCTTCAGTGAGTGGGAGACGCTCTGCTATTTTCTGTTTACAGGCTTTTCTTGCTGTCTTTTCCCACCTGGGGGACAACGGTTTTGAAAGCCAGAGTGCAGTCATTTTGTGGCTGGAACATTTTTCCTTTTTTTTTTTCCCTTTCCTGATGAAGACTGCAAGTTTGGCATCTGCAGAAGAAACTGGAAAAGGGAGAAGGGGGAGAGGGGGAAAGAAAACCTTATTTTGGGCAGGGATGAGCTATGCAGAGGATACTATTTTACATCCCAGCATCCAGCTTGTCTGGAGGGCTTATTGACACAAAAGGGTAATAATGTGCCATCTTGAGAGCTGTGAGGGGAAGGTGAAGAGCAAGGCTTCTTTGTCTCCAGATCTTGGATGGACATTTGATCCTGGACACCAGTCAATGTCAGTCCTGGCGTACAGGACCCAGATAAGCTACCTTGAGTCCCTTTGAGTCAATGCTTCTCCCCTGTCAATCTTCCCATCAAACTGAGTTGTCACTCAGGTCCATTTCACGCTGGATGCATTAGCTGTGGTGAATCAATTGCACAGCTTGGGGCTGGCTTATTAGTGTCATTATCTTGTTTACTGCTTGTGGATCTCCCTAGGTTCAAAGCATGCCCTTCTAATACCTTAGTAAAAGAGAAGGTCAATTATTCCCATGTTTCACATGTCAAAAGGATGATGGGGAGATGGATTCACTAAAGGTCTTTGCCCTGAGGGGCTTATGTTGTCCGCAGGGCTTGATCCTGTCCACATTCTCTGGGAATACCCACCAGCCTCTGGGCCTCTCATTGCACACAGTTACAAGAGAAAGGCTCTGACATGCAGCAGCCCAAGGCCAGTATCACTCACAACTTTGAAGGCTCAAAACCTCGCCCAAAAATGCTAACTTGCTTGTCAGGAACCACTTGATGGAATCACCTAGGCAAGGGTGCAGGATATTCTGCAGCAGACTGAGATCCTTCCTGTTGAAGGTGTGGACTAAATGGTGATGGGGATTTGAATTGCCAGGAGACCCTTGTATTAGCCCATAGCTGTCCATGAAGTAAGAGTCCCACCATGGGAGATTACAAAGGCTACAAATAGATTACAAAGGGCTACAAAGATGATTAGGAGGCTGGAGCATCTTTCTTATGAGGAAAGGCTGAGGGAGTTGGGTCTTTTTAGTCTGGAGAAGAGAAGGCTGAGGGGGGATCTCATCAATGTCTACAAATACTTAAAGGGATGGTGCCGGGAGGAGGGGGGCAGACTGTTTTCCGTCCCAGTGATGCTCAGTTACCAAGAGTTAACAGGCACAAACTTGAATATAGGAAGTTCCATCTGAACATGAGGAGGAACTTCTTTTCTTTGAGGGTGGCGGAGCACTGGAAGAGGCTGCCCAGAGAGGTGGTGGAGTCTCTGACTCTGGCATCATTCCAAACCTGACTGGACATCATCCTGTGCAACCTGTTGTGTGTGACCCTGCTCTGGCAGGAGGTTTGGACCAGATGGTCTTTAGAGGTTCATTCCAACCCCCAATATTCTGTGATTCTGTGATTCTGTGATTCTGTGGAGCTGCACTTGGAAAGTTCATGAAATAGTTTTGACCCCAAACCTATTATTTGGCTGTCTCTGGCATCAAGATAAAACTATGCAGAGAGCTGGAGTTTAAAGCTTGACATGATGAATAGGTATCTAATAGTGGTGAACCAGCTTCAGCTGGCCAAGCTGAAGTTCTCCAGGATACCTACAGCTGTGTGAACAGCATGAGTCTTGGTTCTGAAAGTTCTGGTCTTCTCAGACAGATTGAAGACCTGAACCTCCATCTCCTCTCTCACTACCAAGTGCAATAACCAATTTACTTCATATGCATCTCAAACAGCAAGGTTTTGCGAGACTAGGCTTGCTTAGTCACCAGCCTCCATGAGAGGTTTCCAAGCCTGGATCCTAAATGAAGATCTCCCAACAGCCTGGTGTTAGCTACCTGACTTCCAAACAGATTTGAAGTTCAAATTTCCCCTTTCCCAACGTATCCTATGAAATACTTCCAGCTGGCATGTACAGCCTCGGTTCTTGGCAGGAAACGTCTGTCTGTCTGTCCAAGAGAGCTTATTGGGCACTTGCAGGAGCTGCAAAATTAGCAACTGAGATTCAGCCATGTACAGTAGTGGAATTTTGGAGGAGGAACTGTGAAAAGATGCAGCACACACCTCATCTGTGAAGGGGATGGGTATCTGGAGAAGTGCCCTAAGGTTAGAAAAGCACTCTGCAATGCTGAGAGATGGTGGTACCTGGACGTATCCTTCAGGGCTGGATCAGAGTTGTGATACCCATGAGGATACAGAACATCCCGTCCCACAGGTCACACATTTCATTGACACATGCCGCAGTTCCTTTCCATCTTGCACATCGTTTTTTTTTTTTTTCCTTATCATAGAGATTACCTGTTTTGTATGGACAAAGCTGAATCATGCATCCAGAGTTAGGATGGCTTAAAGTTTTGGATCCCACTATTGAAACAACCAGACATTAATGGGAGGAAGGATTCTTGCAAAGGATGAAGCAGGTGAGTGAAGTGATGGCCTTCAGTTGCAGGACGTTGTTGTGGAGGGAGCTAAAGATGCTCCAGACCTTTCCCATGTCTCCACATGCTTGCTCTGCAGCTTTGCAGGACCCTGGTATAAACTTAGGTAAACTTTGTGATGGCTCTGCTTTCCTTCTGAGCTGAGGGAAGCCAAGTATAGACAGAGGGTGCCATATCTTGATGATGTCCATTGCTTACATTCTAAGATCCATCCTTACTCTCCATGCAGCATGTAGCTTTTGCCAGTGTTTTGGATGAGGGTCCTCTCCACATGTTCTGTGAAACAGCTCCTGCGCAAGGACTGGAGCTGGTTTACCGAGCAGTAGCATAACCAAACAACATACACCGTGTTCTTTCCAGTTTTGGCGACTGTCATTAGAAGTTAACTTGTTAAACAATAACATTTAGATGTGGGAATTGTTCTTTATTTTGGTCCTAAACATTTTACATTTAAGCACAGATATACCCTCCAATCATTTTCAACTGCCTTTCTATTTAAAACAATAGAAGATAGAGAAAATTATGTGCAACTAGGTGCGTACTGTAGAACATTACTATTTATTTGAGAGGCAGCAATGAGCCACATGTGTTATACAACTATATGGAAGGTGGCAAGATTGCCGTGTTTTAGAATAAAAAAGTGTCAGCATTTGGAGAGAAGGGGGACTATTGGAGGTAATTTATGTAGTTTAGAGTGATTTAAGTCTAGTTAAACAACTGCACATCATGGTACACTATATGACATAATAGGCCAAGAGAACTGAAAAGTTTTCCAGTCTGTTTTCTTTGCCAGCTTCCCAACTGGTGCTCTACCAGAGAAATGGTGGGGGTATGTCATGTGGGGAGAGGCTGCTTCTGGCTTGAGTTTTCCTGACATGTTCTCTTTTGCTTTGTTGTGTGGCCAATCACTCACATGATGTGTTCTCCAGGGTTCTGCACCATTAGACGAACCATTAGATGAGCTGGTCTTACTGACAGTCCCAGTTCAGCTCCTTCAAGTGTCTGGCCAGTGGATTTTTATATTTATTCCTTCATTGCCCAAAACTTTTCCTGTGCGTTGAAATCAGGGCAGACTGTATTTAACAGGCTCGAGGTAAAGGGACCCAGGAAGGGTTGTTCAGGAAGAGACACTGATGTTTCAGGACATCAGTGCCTACCAGCACTAGGGTGACATATCTCTTTGAGGTGCTTTGGAGGATGGGGAATAGATAAAGAGCCACTTATTGCTCAGACTGAGGGCTGACAGCACTTCTGAGATCTGAGAAGTTTCCAGCCTCAAACACTTGAGAGGTCTCACCTGCTAGAGCACAGAAAGAGTCCTTTTCACAGAATTACAGAATCACAGAATCACAGAATGTTAAGGGTTGGAAGGGACCACTAGAGATCATCTGGTCCAATCCCCCTGCCCCAGCAGGTTCGCCTACAGCAGGTGGCACAGGATGGCATCCAGGCTGGTTGGGAATGTCTCCAGAGTTGGAGACTCCACCACCTCTCTGGGCAGCCTGTTCTAGTGCTCTGCTGCCCTCAAAGGAAAGAAGTTCCTCCTCATGGTCAGATGGAACTTCCTATATTCAAGTTTGTACCCATTGCCTCTTGTCCTATCACTGGGCACCACTGAAAAAAGTCTGCCCCCCTCCTCCCAGCACTCCCCCTGAGATCCCCCCTCAGTGTTCTCTTCTCTTCTCTAGACTAAAAAGACCCAACTCCCTCAGCCTTTCCTCATAAGAAAGATGTTCCAGCCCCCTAATCGTCTTAGTGTCCCTTCACTGCACCCTCTCCAGCAGTTCCCTGTCTTTCTTAAACTGGGGAGCCCAAAACTTTTACTGATGGAGGAACTGAAGCACAGGGGAATCAGTGGATTTGTTTTTTTTTTTCTTTTACTAATTTTACTTAGTTGCTGCTCAGCACCTCTGGGAAGAACACAGCAAATACCAAACTGTTTCCTGAAAACATGTTTGTTTAGTTTAACCATCTGGAACAGCACAGACATCTATTATAAAGGCAGGAGATGCCCTGCCAAAAGTCTGCATCTAGGAAGAGCAAGAGAGTTGTTACACTAAAGCTTTGACTTTGAAATAGCCCTTTCTCTACACGCAGCTTCATTTCAGGAAAGACAGAGGAGTTAAGCAATGCAGCTCTGAGATGGTAAGTATGCACTTGTATTGCTTGCATGATCTCTGGATGGGAGCAGAGTGGAAAAGATGAAATCAAGGGTAGGCTGTAAGCCAAAGGGCCTCAAAACACAGAAGTCCAAGCCACAAGAGTGTCAGCAGGATCTCCCTAGGGATAGGGAGTGGGCTGAACAGCTTCAGGTTGAGGGAGAGGGATGCAGAGAAATAAAACTCTGCAATCACCCTTCTGAGAATGACTGATGTTATGATTGCAGCAGAAGTGGGTGACATCTGCTAGTATCATCCTGCTTGAAATGGCAGTGAGGGTGAAGAGGAACAGCATCTGGGCACTAATGCAAAGTGATATTGACCGACAAATGGTCTCTTCTGACAGATTCCTCCTTTCCTCTAGCAGAAGTTCCTGGAGGAACTTCAGACATGGTTGTGGTGGGACTTTTTGGAAAGACAGGGTTAAACAGTGAACATTTTGGGTAGATATAAGGGCATATGTCGCCCATGTTTCAAACTCCAGTTAATGATCCCACCTTCTGATAAAAAACCCCAGATCCCCAGGCTGCACTTGGCTTGGCTTGTGGAGTCCCACCCATAATACCATACATCCACACTCTTCTCCCAAGCTAACTGGTGCAGTAAGGTCTGTGGACAGACTGTAGATAGAAGGTGCTCAGTTCATCTTCCGCAGCACCACATAGCTCTCAGGCTGGAGGAAAGAGCCAGAGGAAAGTACTCTTTGAGTTAAATCGTGACTAAAGGCTACCCGTGTGGCAACTAAGAGCCTTGAACTTATCCTCTCTAGTCCTTCCCAGATACCCATCCTGCACCCTAACTCTCATGCCTGAGGTCAACATACCTCAGGTGATTTGTTTTTGGGGCTCTGGATACTCCTGGATTTACTACACGGTGAAGCATTAAAAAAACCCCAACAAAAACAACTAGAGCCCAGCAAGCTAAGGTGAGAGCTGAACCTACTTTCCCATGACTTTCACAGCTTTATGATCATTCCTCCATGGCACACTGGGTCTCAGTCCTTTATTGGCCAACTCCTTGGGGTGCTTCTCCAAAGCTCTGAGCATCATGCCTTGGAACCACAGACAGAGATGGGGTTGTTCAGCCTGGAGAAGAGAAGGCACCACAGAGACCTTAGAGCCCCTTCCTGTACCTAAACGGGGCTCACAGGAGAGATGGAGAGGGACTCTTTACCAGAGAGTGTAGTGATAGGATGAGGGGTAATGGTTTTAAACCAAAAAAGGGAAGACTTAGATTACATATCAGGAAGAAATTCTTTACTGTGAGACTGGTGAGACAATGGAACAGGTTGCCCAGAGAAATTGCAGATGTCCCATCCCTGGAAATGCTCAAGGCCAGGTTGGATGGGGCTTTGAGCAACCTGGTCTACTGGGATGTGTCCCTGCCCATGGCAGAGGTGTTGGAACTAGATGATCTTCAAAGTCCCTTCCAATTGTAACAATTCTATTACTCCCAGCCACAACACTCCTACAGATGAACCCCTTTCTGGTTGCTGGAACTCTTGGATTCAATGCAAGGGATATGACAAGAAAAGTCACTGGAAACCCCCTGAGCTTTGAGGAAAATTACTGGTGCCCAGCCACCTCCATCAAACAGCAGTCAAGGCTTTGAGCAGGATCAGACACAGCTGCAGTGTCATCATTACCAGCAGAGCTTAGCTCCTTGCTAGAATTAATGATCCGTGCCTCCTTAATTGCAAGTTTCTCCCCTTTGCCCTAAATGTTAATCCTCTCTTCAGCCATGAAATTGCACAGGGGTTTTGTGAGCTGCCGTCTTCCATATCATGGTGGTATTTCAGCTCAATGAGGCACTGAAAGTGGGATTAGATCTCCCCATACCTTCACTTGCCCCCTCTTCCCAAGAACAATAGAAACAATGCTTCAACAGCATGTGACATTTTCTTTGGTGTTTTTAGATAGCTATAAGAATGTCCAACCCTTGCGAATACCTTCATCCCAGGAAGAAATGGAGAAGAATCTTGGAAATACCTTTTCAACCTCAGAGAAACTGAAATAAAGAAAGCCTGACTGAGACAGCTTAAAACCTATGATTCATCGATGGCAGAGCTGAGCTGAGATCTGAGAAAGACCAAGACCCTGCTCTAACTACTGTAACCCAGTCCTGAAAACTGATGGCAGCAGGGGTGCCATGGTGAGCTAGATTGTCATGAGAAAATAGGTGTAGGTGCTGGGAAGACAACAAAATCGGGGAATAAAATAATCCCTTGAGACTGGGACAGACTTTGCAGTTCATTCCTGCCCACTCTTGTGATTATTTATGATGCAAAGCGGCTGCAGGGGGTTGCCATGTGGGAACTTTTGTCAGGTGCTGCTTTTGAGACGTTATCGCTTCTTTTGCAGAGCCACAATTTGATTCTGCTGAGCTGCAATAGTGCATGGAGGTTGCAATGCAGAGAGCCTGTCTCGCCTCTCATTTGCAAAATGTGTAACTATGGAGAAAACCCAGAGTCCTGGTCCCTCCCTGGCAGCCCCTCATTCCCTCTTCTTTTGTGCTTGGCTTTTCATAATCCAAAAATCCGGGATAATTTCCTCTCCAGACAGACTCCGAGCATCAAGAAGGTTAAAAAAAAAAAATGCTTCGGTAGCTGCAGGGATTGCTGAGAGTGGATTTAAGCAGGAAGCAGAATGAATTTTCCGGGGCGGTCTCATGCGTGTGGCTTAGGCGTTGGGCAAAAGGGAATAGACTGACGGAAGGATGGTCGTAAAGCAGCAGAAAAGAGAGACTTGCATCAGAGCTACCGATTTCCATCTCTACGTCACCTAGCAACACTCCAATTAAGGACTTAACTTTCGAGAAATTTGTTCCCTGGGAATTTTCCCATTAGGTGGCACCACTGGCCTTGAGAAGGCTTTTCTCTGCTCTGTCTTCTTCATGCCAGACAGGCTTAAATCCCACCGCATGGACTGCCCCCCCCACCCCAAAAACTCAGGAAGAGTTGGAAGATGAATGGGATATGTGCAGACCCAAAAGTGACATGGGCTGTCAGTTCTAATTAAATTTGGAGAAAAACTTTTATTAGGACACAGCCAATCTTTGCAATGGGCATAACACAGATTCTGGAAACCCCCATGGAGTAAATACACAGCTTGGCTTCTCTAGGTGAAAAAGTGTTATGGCTTCATTAAAACTGTATGAAAGCTGCTGAGCTGGTCCCTGGTCCCTGAGCCATGCAGTATGCTCCAGGCCAGCTCATGCAGACTCTGGCTTTCTAGCAGCTGGTGGACAGTAAAACAAAATGCTCATGTGATGACACCACCACCCTGTCAATGACCCTTATACCACATGGTAGAGAAGGCAGCGTGTGCTCAAGAGCAATTTCTAGGGGAAACTAATATTTCAACTGAACTCAGTAGTGGAAATACCTTTTCTCATTTTCACTGTGTAATGTCGTTTCTGACATGGCTGCAGGGAGCAGAGTTGCATCTCACAACAACGCTGTTCTTGATGTATATATTAATTTCTGCTAGAAAGAGGATGCTCAGTTTGCAGTCACATGCTGATAATGTCCGAGGGGTCATACAGAGCCCTCAATGAGTTGACATTCAAAGCTTTTGATTTATTTGGTTTGGTTTGATCGGGTTTTGAAAGGAGATTCAATTTGGGAACTCAGCACCAGTGTTCCCATTTCTACAAGTTCTGTGTAGTGATTAGGTCAGGTTTAAAGATTTGCTTTGTTGGCCTTTAAGAAGTCAGGTGAGATGAATCCCACCCCAGGAACCTTTTCCAAACTGCTGGGGTTTGCAAAAAAAAGTCCTGCCAGGCTCAACAAGTCTTCTCTTGTTGTCTTTGTTACCTATCATACTGATGTTCCCTTCGGGCCTTCTGGGTAATAGACAGAGTCTTTATAGAAAAAAATAAACCTGGAGAAGGTCTACACTCCAGATACTAGGAACCCTTCAAAGCAAAGCTTTACATACAAGTAAACACTTATGATGGACCCCACAATAATCATCTAATAAATCATCTGGCTGGGCAATCCTTTTTCTCTCTTCCTTCAGAGTCCAAATGAGGAAAAATATACCAGAAACAGTTTTCTGTTCCTGCAGGTTGATCCAAGCTGTACTTGAGGATACTTAATCACCGAGCTCAAGAAATTGCTCCTGTAAGCATCTTCTGTGGATAAATATAACCAGACCTGCTCTGAACATACAGCCTTGCTTTGTGGATGATTTTTCAGGGGGTAGATTTGCAAGATTTCTTCCTCATCCTCTTTCATGGACAATTGGAAAGACTTACTGGGGCAAATCCCAGCTACTTTCTTCTTATGGATCCTGAGGTCCAGGTGGAGGTGAAAGAGACATTCAGTAGGAGAGCTAACAAGGATTGCCCATTTCCGCTTCAGGGCTGAGACCTAATCACTCTTCTGTGGCTCCAAATCCCTGAACAATATTCTAGGCTCCTCTCGTATCAGCATATCTACCGAACACGAAATGTAACAGAGTTATGGAAGTGGTTTTGCAGAAAGAAACGCCACTTAGGGTATGATCCTGATGGCTGGATATTGCAAGAGGTTCCACAGCCTAGTTTGGGAGCCTTGGATATCAGGAACTGTTATCTAATAAATCTCTGTGAGGAAATATCTGCTGCTGCTGAGATGAATATTCAAACCCGGATTAAATATATTTTTGACACCTTTCACTATGGATTTTTTAGCAGACGTGGAAAACTTACTGTGCATTTCACATATGTGCTTTGGGGAGATGTGAATTTGTAGCTGGTGTAAGATGGTAGATTGTCTGTCCTGGGAGTGAAAGTCCTCTATTTGTAGAATAAGTTGGTGGGCTGGGCAAACATCTCCCGTACCATTGCATGAATATGCCTGGCTCCCATTCCCTAGCTGGAGAGAGACAGATTGATGTGAAAAAAATTAACCAGGCTCCATGGATAATTCCAGATCCTTCAGTGGGCTCTGTGAAAAGATATGGGAAACATCTGTTCTATGCTAACGCTCTTTTATGGTCCCCAAATCAGGGTTGCTGTTTAACTCCAGATTTTAGCTGTGTTTTATGATATGGAACTTAGTCTTTCCATTTCTTTATAACACGGAGCCCCACTTTCTTATTTCTTACCAGCACACCCAAAAATCTCTTTACAGAGGAGGGGGTTTGGTCTTTTGGATATGTCAGACCAGTTTGGAAATGCATCCAGCACATTCTCTCTGATGCTGTTATTTAGTTTATCAACAGGGATGCAAACACCTCTGTACTCCACAGTTCTGATCTCTACTCTGCAATTAACAACATGTGCCGTGGACCAAGGAATGGCTGTGACATCCCAGATGAGTCTAACCCTGTGGAAGAGAACTACCTTAGTCAACAGAGCTGCTATCCAAGTCTGACATCCTAAACAGCGTTGAAAAGAAAGAGGGTCTGAGGAATGAGACAAGACAGTGTCTTTAACAACAGAAGCACAGAGAGAGCAGTCCATGTTTCATTGTCCCTTTTACTGTTTAGCCATTCACAGTCATCTCTCGAGCCCTCCCTATAATCAGTTTGTCTTTCTCTTCACCCTCTATCACCCTTATCACTTCACATTCAGCTTCCCCATCAGTAGCTTTGTATCTATTGAGACCAAGATCTATCCCCTCATTTTCCTTGCAATGATCTGAGCAACAGAGTCCTTGTCTAATCTCAAGCCAACTGTACTCCTTTGGTCTACCCTTCAGGAATACCTGTTTTGTTCACTGCTCCACTTCTATACATCCTCCAGTGTCATATTATTATTAAAGTCATACACATATACAGAGGTGACGTATATTGTCCAAGAGGCTGTGTTGGTGCCTTGGACCATTGCTTTTGAGCTCAGTCTGTCTGTACCCTGTTCTTTGAAACGCCTTCTTTGAATCACAGGCTAATATCAACTATCCTTATCTGACATCTGCAAGATAATTATGTTCCAACAGGTTTTGTGAAAACTGCTGCTACAGCAGGGCTGAAGTAGCTCAGCTGGGAGAGCGTTAGACTGAAGATCTAAAGGTCCCTGGTTCAATCCCGGGTTTCAGCAGCAAAGGTTTTTTTGTGCTCAATGCTAGGCTTTTCAGCATGAGAGACATGGAGCTACTGAAGATGGTCCAGCAAAAAGGCCAGGAAGATGATGAACATGCTGGAACGTCTCTTATATGAAAAGAGGATGAGAGACCTGGGATTGGTTGCCCTTGAGAGGTTGTGGAGTCTCCATTTATGGAAATAGTCAAAAGCTGCATGGAGGAGGTCATGGGCAACTGGCTGTAGGTGTGACTCTCCTAGAGCAGGGGATTGGACAACTTTGACCTCTGGACATTCCTTCTGACAATTCTGCGTGTGCAGGAGAAAGACACAAGTTTATGTCTACAGCAGAGAAAAACAAGGCTAATGTCATCCTCATATATTTCCATTAGCAGTGGCCACCTGGCCACATACATATGGCTGACCAACCAGCCAACAAACAGCTGTGATTGAGATTAGGGTATCAGAAGAACCAGATCTTCATATAAATAAAAGCAAGCTTATACATTCCTATCCTTATAAAACTGTTTATTGAGTTCCATTTCCTCTTCTTCCCCCCCGCCCCGACAACCTAATAGCTCTGTGGATAGAAACTGCTTCAAAAGTATCTCATCACCTGCTCTGAAATCCTAGTGTCTGTCATCTGTGGCAAGATCTGCAACGCTACGTCACGCGCAGAGCCCCCAAATAAACTTCCGTTCTCATTTAAGACACCATCTGTGTCCCATTTCTGCAGCGCTTGGCAGAGATCGCTTCCCTTCTATGGTATGTTTGTTCCCCTCGCTGAGCTGCAGCCTTCTTTGGAGGTGGGGAAGTCAGCAGGTGGAACAGTTGCCAGCTCTACGCAGATGAAGATCACTTTGATCTGACAGTGCCCTTGGGTAGCAGGGTGCTTTTGGTGTTCAGTCTTGCTCAGGTGGTCCCAGAGCAAACTCAAGGGCAACCCACAGAAGATCTAGAACCAAGACTAGGTCATATATGGCTGCAAGGAAAAGAGGCTTTGCTGGGACGTTGGCTGTTAATGAGGGCGAGAGCAGTAAGATGAGGAAAAGCCAAGTTGGGGGCATCACAGGCAACTCCAAACATACTGGAATGCCCTATTGCTCCAGTTCCTTTTACCAAGTAATGGACAGAGTTCATAGTTTTGTCTTCCTATTATGCAATTGAATTAAGTTTTACTGAACAATTCAGAGAGCTGCAACCCACCAAAAAGAATAAACAGCCTTAGTTGAGGCTGTTTAAATTGCACTGCTGTGCCTCAGTTTCCCTAGATGTAGCAGTGACACAGTGCCTTCCCTCACCTTCCCCAAGCGTGGTGAGAGTTAACTTGCAGGTGAAAGTACTCTGTGTTCTTAGCTTGTTTTTGTGTGTTATCCCAGCACGTGTCCCCATGGATGATGCTGTATTACTCACACACCTCTCAAGTCCTCTTTTTCTCTAATTCCTTTTATTTGCAAGAACTGCGAATAGTCATGCTATCCAGGAAAACACAGCCTTCATAATGCTGGCATCAGCGTCACTGAGCTGTGCTCAGGAGACTGTTTCTTAGGAAATCCTATGACTTTCAGGTGAATTTACCTCAAACTTTATTGGAAATGGGGAGCAGGGAGAGATCGGGAAGAAGAGGACAGCTCACCTGAGAAACACAATGAAAGATGAGGTAAATAATGATGAAATGGTGTAAGAAAGAGGATGATAGACTACTGACAACATAAGAGAGTACAGAAACCTGGGTCATCATTGATACAGACCATTTTAAATGTACAAGAAGGACTCTGGAATTCATCTGGAAAGTGAGAACCTATCACATAAGTGGAGAGGAGGAAAACTTAAACATTTTGCCTTTCATGGCAAAGGCTAGGAGAGATTGAGTGTTTTCTGTGTGTATCTGGAGGAGGTAAACACCAAAGATGAAGAATACATGGTTGAGCTAGGAGGCAACATTAGGGGAATGGATCTAAACTGGTTAAGGATGTGTGCTAGCTGTAAATTCAAAGGTTTCTACCACCCAGAATAGACCAGCTCCTGGCAAGTTCTTTGCTATCCTTCAGGAAGGGCAACAGCTGTAGGAAAAGTAATGTAGGACCTCCTAGGAAAGGGATTGTACCACATGTTGCCATGGGGAACCATAGTTCCATCCTTAATTTTTAATTTGCTTCACAATCCTCTTGAAGAATGAATCGATGAACCAAAACTTTCTCTTCTTCATCCTCCTTCCCCTGGGGAATTTTTTTTTTTCTCTTAAGAAAACTGAGGCATTGTACAAGCCACACAAACTAGGGAAATACCTGTGTTTTAACCTTGTTTTGGAGGTTTTATTCCTCTTTTCTTCTACAATTGTAAATCAAAATTCACTTTGGGTGCTGCTTGCTTACCTTTAAAGCATCCAGCAGTGCTAGCTCCAATAACCTAATTACTGTCAAGTGAAGCCCATTATGTCATCAACCCTCCTTGGCAAAGGTGAAGGATCTGGAGAACAGCAGCAGGCTAAAGGATATAGGAAGGTAGGACCAACATGGGGTGTTATTGTCTATAAATTTTTGGTCTTGTTTAGAAGATGCTATCATGCCTGATTCTCACTGGCATAAGCCCATGACCATGGCAGACAGTGACATGGGGTGGAAGTGTTGGTTATATCAAGGGATCTCCATCCTTACAGAATAGACATAATTCTGGCTAAAACGAGCTGTCAGGAGGGAGTCAGATCCCGTGAGCAAGTGTAACAGGGAAGGAGATAGGTCTGACCTTGCTCTTCACCTCCCTCCAGCTAATTATCTCTAGAGAGGGCAAAGTGAGAAACAACACTCGTTCCCACCTTGGTTGCACTAGGGAGAGATGCTATGTTGTTCTCCAGCCATTCCATCTCTCCAGCTGGTAACAAAACTCTGAGAGAGACAACTTTGACTTTTCAGCCTGGGTCCAGAGACAATTTCAGCTGTCTCATCAGAAGAATGGCAGTACTGAGTAAGGTCACAGGTCCATCAAACCTCGGGTTGGTCAGCAGAGGGTGGTTTGAGAAAAACTGTGGAACAGGGAGCTGTGGAACAACCTTTTCTTTGGTTATCTCAGCTCCCAGTGCTACAGGTGCTGGGACTTCTTCAGCTGCCAGTTGCCTTGGTGGTGCCATGTTTAATAGCCTTCATGCACCTGACCGTGAGGATTTTGTCTAAAGCAGTTAAAACTCTGTCTTGATAATTTTGATAATTGTTGGCTGATGGGGTCTGTTGCTGGTTGCTGATACTTCTGGTCCCCTCATGCTAGCAAAGGAGGCTGCTGGGGAGGGCAGGGGGGGCACAGCAGGGAAGTCGTGGTCCCTGGGATTGACAACAGAAACCCTCCAGCAGGGAATAGGAATAACTAGTAACACTTTTCCAGAGCACCGACTTGCTCAGTGTCTGTGTCGCCCGCCCCCTCAGCTCGGCTGGCCCGCCAGCTCCAGGCTGAGTACACCCACCTGCAAGAGGGAGCCAGCCTAAACGGCAGGGAGGGAAAAGTTCACCTGGAGGGGAAAGCAAGTTCTCCATAGAGGAGGTGAGAGGAGGATGGGGGGCTCCTGTGAAATACCATGGTTACATTCTAAGAAGGACTTTCTGGACTGAACCCGATGTGGGAGTATGCAGATGGCAGAAATGGGAGGCAAGGGGGCTTTGAAAAGGTGTGTGAGCATCCTTACCAATGTAGTACAGAGGGGAACGGATCATCCAGGAAATTTAGCTCATTTAGATTAATGAATTTGTTACACATTCCTCAGGAAATCTCTCTTCCACATTTGCAAACACTGCTTGACTTGGCTACAGGGTGTAAGATCATCTTTTAACTATTTATCTAGACAGCTGCCAGCCCTGGAATTGGACAAATCCCCCAGCACTGCTGGAGGATTAATGCTGCAGATGGCTATGGGCATATTTGCAGATGTTGAGATGTTTGTGGTGTTTTATCCTCTCCTGACATCTCCTGTCTCTTTTTTGGGGGGGGCCTTGTTTATGTTCGATCTTCTCAAACAGAACGTGCTTGACCCACCTGGGGAAGTAATGATTCACTTCCCACAACACCACTCACAGATCATGCCAGGGATGCTGGCATCTGATTCCCATGTGTGTCTCTTGGATTCCTTATCATTACATGCACAAGCTGGTAAATCAAGTTTCTAGAGGTATGGTATCTTGATGTCAGATCCTGCTCCCCTGGAAAACCGTCTTTGGGAATGTCCTACCATGCAGCTCCAGGCTCCAGCAGCCTTGCTGTGCTGTGTCATGGTGTTTCCCCTGTCACGCACCAACGCAGGAACCTTTACAGGGCTGGCAGGAAAAAGATTTGATGTATTGCCACTTTTCAGCCACAACTGAGAAGACTCAAGCAAGGAAAGAAAAACTCCCTCATCTTGGTGGGTGACCACATGCTGTCCATAAATTTGGTAAGGACTTGGTCCTGAGCTGGAAGCAAATGTTCTCTCTGTCCTGTTGCGGACTTGATGGCTGGGGCTGGCCAGGATTTAGAGCTGAAAATCTGGTTTTAGAAGATCATCTCCTGGAGTGATTTCAGTTCCAGAGAGTTATCAGAGGATCAGGATCAATATTTCCTAGGTGCCAAGACCTTTCCCTAAGGATTGTGTAGGTACAGCTTTGCAAAGTTTACAAGCAAAGTGCTCAGATGCGTGAGCTGAGCAGTAAGAGCTGGGTGCAGTCTGTAACAAACCCAAGGTAATATGTGTTGCCTGAGCATATGGTGGGGTTAAGGTTGTATGCGGGGGACCTCACATTTGCTCCAGAAATATCAGAAGAGGTGCTTATCTATTCAGTGGGGAAAGCCCACTGCCTCTCCAAACCCTGAGCTAACTGGTCTTTCCCCAGGGAAGCACCGAAATTGTAAAGGAGCTGATTTTTATCTCTACTGATTATACTGAGGCTGGGGGAAACAAAGAAACACTTAACTTAGAAGCTTCAGTTAAATAAATGTTTAAAACTAGAGGTTTTATCTGAGACCTTAAGGTCTAAAAATCCTTGGGTTGAAAAAAAAATCCACATCCTCAGTGACTTTGCAAGCCTTCTAGTCTCGGTTTTATTTCCATACTTTTTTTTATTTTTTCTTACTGACTCCAACAGTACAGAGCTTGTACAGCAAATCCATAGCCAAGGTAAAGTCTGAACCCTGCTTTTGCAAGCTTTCGGGTTGGCGCTGTAGCTGCAAAACTAGCTTCCCTCAAGGAACAGGCAATCCAGCACATCTGTGGCCACCCATCAAGATCTTTAATGGGGCAGCTTTAAAATCAGCAAGCAAGTGAACTGCCTCTCACTCCGTCCGAGTAAAGAAAAGCTGCCACCGTTTTCTATGCTAATTTTATGGTTTTTCAAAAGCCCATTTCATTTCTTCTCCTCCTCCACATACTTCTCTCTCTCTCTCCCTCTCTCTCGCTCCTCCTGCGGAGGTGCCAAAGCCTCCTCCGTCAATTTGCGAGAAGTTCTGCTTGAAAACTAGAGCAGAGAATCACCCACGTAACCAGGCTGGCATGAAAATATCGGAGGCAGAGACACTGACTCAAACTGACTCGAGGAGTTTCCCCTTGTCAGGGTGAAAGAAACGGGAGCCTGGAATCGACTCCACCAAAATCCCTGGGGGGATGAGAAACCTGTCCAGCATGTTCTGACAGTGGTCAGTGAACTTGCTTGTTAGGAAGATGTTTTTGTCATTGTTTCTGCTGGCTGAATTTGAATAATTTTTAGTTTTATCTGTTTTCTCCTTGCCTGGGATTTGCAGTGTTCCCAGCTCTGGCGTTTTTTTTTCTTTTTTTCTTTTTTTTTTCCCCTGAAAAAAATAAGCAGGGTAGACTTTCTTCCAGACATTTCCGGTTCCTTGTAATGAGTGATTATAGGACATAGTTGAATTTCCACAGACTGAAGCAAAACAGAAGTTTCCAACCCATGTAGCACAAGTCAAGTAGCTTAAAAAGGTGATCAAAGAGTAGTTTAAAGCCTTACATACTATCTAGTCCATAAAATTCATAAAATCTAGTTCATAAAATCAGTCCTGTACCGGATTCTTGTACTTTTTACATTAACTACTTTCCTGAACTTGCAGAGCTTTGCCGAGGATGTTTTCTGTGCTGAAAATGTTTGTTGGGAACCTAACTGAAATCCACCCACCCTTCTGCATGGATTATCAAACTCTCCCCAATCTGTCACCTCCTGTGTGCTCCCGAATGCTGGCAGAAGGATAGTCCCTCTTGCCCCAGACTGAATCCCACCCTGTGCAAGGAAATGAAAAAAATCTCTGTATCTCATAAGTGACAGCAGGAGCTCCACCATCCTCTTTCTCTGGGCTTTTTGGAACACAATTTGCATATTTAAATAGCCTACTTCCACTTGTAATGAGCAGTGCTTCATGTTCTTTCCTTTTCCTCTACCAGCACCCTGCAGTTACAAATAAAATTAGGCTTCGCTATTCAAACTGAAAATAAAGGATAGCCCATTGCCCCACAAGTTAACAGTCCAAATACTTAACAGCCCAAATAACAATCTAAATTGCAATTAATCAGCCATAAAACCAAGACCCTTCAAAGGTATTTTGACTGCCTATTTATTTCAGTACCTCTAAGGAACTGACCTGGATCCAAAAAGTATTTTGTTATTCTCCAGTTTTAGCCTTCAGTGTTTAAAGCAGGTCCTGGACTGTTGCCACATCTGAAAGAGAAAAAGATAAATTTTTTCTTTTTCCTTTTTCTTTCTTTCCTTTTTTTTTTTTTTTTTTTTTTTGCGTAACATATGATCAAACCCCATTTTAAGACACTGTTTAAACAGAGAGAAGGAATCCTAATTCTAAATTTTCCAGGGGCTTGCTGGATGCCCTGAATGGAAGAACTGCCCCTATCTTCATATGTGAGGAGAGATGTGAGGAGAGTACCTCTCTGATGAGGAAAGGCTGAGAGACCTGGGTCTGTTCAGCCTGGAGAACAGAAGACTAAGAGGCCATCTCATCAATGCTTAGCAATACCTAAAGGTCGGGTGGCAACAGAATGAGGCCAGACTCTTCAGTGGTGCCTGGCAACAGGACAAGAGGCAATGGGCACAAGCTGGAACATGGGAAATTCCTTTTGAACATGACAGAGCACTGGAACACGCTTCCCAGAGAGGTTGTGGAGTCTCCTTCCCTGGAGGTCTTAAACATCCGCCTGGATGCATTCCTGTCCAACCTGTTTTGGGTGACCCTGCTTTGTCAGGTGGGTTGGACTAGATGACCTCCGAAGGTCCCTTCCAACCCATACCCTTCCGTCACCCTGTGACCTGCTATCTAAAGACCAACATTGTATGTCATGCACAACATCGTGTTCACCAGGTGAACTAGGACCCTGTGCCTTTCAAAATCCAAGCAGCTCCCACTGCAAAAGGCAGCAGGGTTGGATTTGCAGCTCTATGATCAGTTTTCTGGAAAAGCTGACTGTTCAGCTGAGCTCTTAGGAACAGCTGGACTCCCCTATGGATGGCTACGTCTTGACTCTCAAATCATGGTCGGCTGCCTGAAGCTTGTTGGGGCAGAACTTCTCTTCAAGTTTAGGATTCTAATGCAGCAAAGACCTTGGTTACTTCCTCTGAAGTCAATGGGGATAGTTGATGCCTTGGACTGTGATTCAGACTTCAGCTGCAAAGAAGTCAGAGGCCAACCTCAACTCAGATGGGCTGAGAAAGGGCAGGACTGGATATGCGCAGACCTAATCTGCTGTCAGAGGGTCTGTACGGCAGCTCCTGTGCACCCACTGATGCAGGGACCGCAGGGTGCATCTCTTAATGAGAGCACGGGTGATCTACTTTACAGTCTGGACTCTACACAGGTGCACAAAGTTGTGTGGTACCTTTACAACTGCACAGTGCTGCTACACCTCCAAGAGCTCTGCACTGCAGCACAAAGCAAGCCTTAATGTCTTTATGCCTGGAGTAGTAATAGCAGGATTATTGCTCCCATGGCATGCAAATAATAATCCCTTCTTCTCCTCATCTTGTAGCTGCCATGTAATTTAGAAAATTAATCTTCAGGGCAGGTAATGTCTTTTATTGTCTGTGTGCCCTGTCTGCCACCATCTCCATCATGGCTAGCTCACTTTGTCAGATCTCGGATCACTTTCAAAAGCGACTCTGGACTCTCTGTGCAATTTTCTGATGGGTAAAACAGAGGCATGAATAAAAGAATTGCCGTCTCAAGCTAGCCATCGACAGAGCAAGGGAAAAAGCAGACATGCAATCCAATTAGCCTGTGTATTACAGTAGGTCCTACAAGAACATATAAAGAAAGCAATAGCAGAAGCACTCCATGGGAACGCAAACTATCACAAAAGCAATCAGGAAAGTAGAGAAGGCGATGCTGGGAACATGTGTGCCTCACCCCACGATCTTATTGTCAGAGCAGCTATATAGACACTGCAGCAATGATGCACAGTGACCGCAGGTCAGAGGTCTGGGGGTCTTCTCTCTGACCCCACAAAACACAACCAACCAAGCACTGGATATGCAGTAACCCCTGGTGTGATCTGCATTCAACAGTTTCAGTGGGAACCTTCCCAGGTGTACTAACAGACCTAATCATTCTCTTACAGTAACCACATCTTGTAGGGTTTTTTTCCTATTTACCCTTTTTTGGTAGTTTGTTGATTTTGCGTTTGGTTGTAGTGTTTTGTTTTTTTTTTCCTGAAGGAAAAGGTTTTAAGGTCCTGCTGAGGATTTCCCATTTACTTAGCTGGCTGATCTTTCAGTGCAGGCTCCTGCCTCTCAGCAGCAGTGAGATATAGCAGTCAGAGTGGATGTGTGTGGACCGACCCATGCCAGTGCTCTTGGAGGGAAAGGCAGAGAAAGGTGTCATGAGGGTGGGGGAGAAGGACAGCAGCAGCAAAGCAGGACTGAAAGCATTAAGAGAAAGAGGCAGAAATGACTAGAAAAAGCAGAAAATCAGAGCTGAAGGGCACTGTCAGAGCTGTGAGCATTTGTGGGGGAGAGCTGCGGGCTGGAGCAGTGCTGTGCTCAGGAAGAGACGGTTATCGGGGTTTGACATGTGCTGATTGATCAATGTGGGGGCCCCGGTGCCAAGGGGACCTGAACAGCGGTGAGAAGAGGGAGCTGTATGTATGTGGGCTGGGGGAAGGTGCTGGTAGGGCAGCCGCCCCCTCGCTGCCTGTCGCCCACCACCGTTATTCATCCTGTACCTTCCCTCGCTGCTACCTCCCGGTGAGCAAGAACCACCAAGCACGAGGCTGCTTTTAACCCTTCTTGGAGCCAAACACAGGGAAACTTGGCAGCTTTCAGCACTATGGCTTGAGTCTAAGCTGTTTCAGCCAGGAGGGGACCAGGTTGTCAGACAAGGAGCAGACAAATGAGCTGCTCTCATCACTTCTAGCAGCACTACATTATGGTCTTTGGGGATTTTTTTATGTCCTGCAACGTAAACATGGGGGCCTGACTACTAGCATCAGTGCCTTAAAAAGAGGGTGTGTGCATTAAAAGAGCATGGTCAGCAGGTCGAGGGAGACCATCCTCTCCTTCTACTCTGCCCTGGTGAGGCCACATCTGGGGTACTGCATCCAGTTCTGGGCTCCCCAGTTCTAGGAAGAAAAGGAACTACTAGGCAGAGTCCAGTGGAGGGCTACAAAGATGCTCAGGGGACTGGAGTATCTCTGTTATGAGGAAAGGCTGAGTGACCTGGGGCTGTTTAGTCTGGAGAACAGAAGACCAAGACCTTATCAATGCTTAGCAATATCTAAAGGGCGGGTGGCAAGAGAATGGGGCCAAACTCTTTTCAGTGATTCCCAGCAACAGGACAAGAGGCAATGGGCACAAACTGGAACACAGGAAATTCCATCTCAACATGAGGAAAAACTTCTTTGCTCTGAGGGTGCCAGAGCACTGGAACATGCTTCCCAGAGAGATTGTGGTGTCTCCTTCTCTGGAGATCTTCAAAATGTGTCTGGATGCATTCCTGCCCAATCTGTTCTAGGAGACCCTGCTCTGGCAGGGGGAGTTGGACTAAATCATAGAATCATAGAATCATAGAATCGTCTAAGTTGGAAGGCACCTTAAAAATCATCAAGTTCCAACCCCCCTGCCATGGGCAGGGACACCTCTCACTAGAGCAGGTTGCTCAAAGCCCCATCCAGCCTGGCCTTAAACACTTCCAGGGATGGGGCCCCACAGCTTCTCTGGGCAACCTGTTCCAGTGCCTCACCACCCTCACAGTAAAGAACTTCTTCCTAATATCTAATCTAAATCTCCCCTCTTCCAATTTAAAACCATTACCCCTTGTCCTATCACTAGACTTCCTGACAAAGAGTCCCTCTCCAGCTCTCCTGTAGGCTCCCTTCAGATACTGAAAGGCTGCTATCAGGTCTCCCCGGAGCCTTCTCTTCTCCAGGCTGAACAGCCCCAGCTCTCTCAGCCTGTCCTCATAGGAGAGGTGCTCCATCCCTCTAATCATCTTAGTGGCCCTTCGCTGGACCTGTTCCAACAGTTCCATGTCCTTTCTATGTTGAGGACTCCAGAGCTGGACACAGTACTCCAGGTGGGGTCTCACAAGCGCAGAGTAGAGGGGGAGAATCACCTCCCGTGCCCTGCTGGCCACGCTTCTTTTGATGCAACCCAGGATACGGTTGGCTTTCTGGGCTGCCAGCGCGCACTGCCGGCTCATGTTGAGCTTCTCATCCATGAGCACTCCCAAGTCCTTCTCCTCAGGGCTGCTCTCCAGCCATTCTCTGCCCAGCCTGCATTTATGCCTGGGATTGCCACGTCCCAGGTGTAGGACTCTGCACTTGGCTTGGTTGAACTTCATGCCATTTGCAGTAGCCCACCTCTCAAGCCTGTCCAGGTCCCTCTGGATGGCATCCCTTCCCTCCAGTGTGTCAACCGCACCACCAAGCTTGGTGTCATCCGCAAACTTGCTGAGGGGACTCTATCTGTCCATGTCTCCAACAAAGATGTTAAATAGCACTGGTCCCAGTACTGACCCTTGCGGGACACCACTCGTCACTGGCTGCCACGTGGACATTGACCCATTAACCACAACCCTTTGAGTGCGGCCATCCAGCCAGTGATCTCCAAAAGTCCCTTCCAACCCCTACCATTCCGTGATTCTTTCTGTGAGTCTTTGATCATTGGGAACCTTCGCTTTGCCTTCCCACAGCTGTGGACTAGGCTTCAAGACAATGTGATTGCAGCTACCTCCTTGTGCTGGACTGCAGCCGTGTGAGAGGTGAGCAAGCCCAGCAGTCAGTAGCACCTCCACGTGAAAAACAGTGCTGGCTTAGACCGTGCATCCTCCAGTACTGTCCATGAACAGATACGCAGAAAGGATAAGAACAGGGCAAATGCACATGATATTCTACCCAAAATTTCCTCCAGCCCTAAAAATCTCTCTTACATTTTGACTGGTTTAAGTTCAGGGGATTTCCTCGCCTGTCTGTGATTTTTCTGTTCAACAGCCTGTAATAAAGTTTTACTCCAAATGCTTATCTTCATTGAGGCAGCCACCACCTCTCTGTGTAACCAATGCCAGTCTTCAGTCATTCCCACATTAAAAAGTGTTTCTTGATGTTCGATGGGAACCTTTCAGTTTGTGCCTAGGGCCTCTTATCCTGTTGCTGGAGACCACTGAAGATATATACATTGATAGTATCCTTCCTGAGCCTTCTCTTCTCCAGGCTGAACAGTTCCAGCAGTCTTCACCTTTCCTCATAGCACAGATGCTCTAGACCCTTCATCATCATCATGGTGTCTTGCTGGACTCTCTCCAGTATGTCCATGTCTCTCTTGTACTGGGGAGCCCAGCACTGAGGTGCAAAAAACTGAAGGTAAACACTGCTGAAGCCCGGGATTGAACCAGGGACCTTTAGATCTTCAGTCTAACGCTCTCCCAGCTGAGCTACTTCAGCCCTGCTGTAACAGTGATTTTCACAAAACCTGTTGGAATATAATTATCTTTCAGACTTTTACCATTCATACTGGCTTGCTGGACATTTAACTCTTGTCTCATCACTGTGGAGCAGCGAAAAGAGCCTGACTCCATCTTCTTTACACCCTCCCTTCAGACACTTGTACACATTTATGAGATCACCTTGAGTCTTCTCCTCTGCAGGCATTCCTTGGGACTTTGTGCATGGCTGAACTACAAAGGGTTTCAGAAACGACAGAAACACAAAAAGTGACTTTCATCAGAAAGCATTACACACAGGTTGCCCTAAAACTTTTCTTCTTCCCCAGTTTGAGAAGTCTTTAACCCACAGATTGCTAGAAGCTGGGAGAATACAGCAAAGAGACTATTCTGTGATTTTCTTCTGGACATTATAATTTTTTCTCTTGAGTTCACTACTGTCCCAGCCTCCCTTCTTAGTCTGCTGTGCAGAAGCAGTGCTCCTACAAATAAAGAGGTCAGGGACTAGTGACACCCGCGATAGGAAAACCCCTAAAGTCTTTGGGATTTGGGTGCAGTTTGACCTGCCTATTGTCCTGCAGGGAACTGAACCATGACTTTCGTCTCAAATACAGTCCCACCACAAGAGCTCCATTCAGGTTTCCTAAATACACACTTTCAGTGTTACTTATGATACCGTAGGCTATACCAGCTTTCCCACAGCTCCTACTGCAGAGGGTTGTAGACTTTCTTCATGATCCATCTCACATCATTCGGCCCTATGACACTGGGGTTGAATGCTCTTGGGCTTCTTAAAAAACACCAGGCATCTAGGAAAATAAAATGTGCCCCTCCTAGGTCAGATCAATGGTTCATCTAGTGCAGTTCTCTCTCTCTGAAAATGGCACAGGGAGATGATCCATAGGAGACCATGTGATGTGGCTGCAGTCCATTCCCCTTGTGCCCCTTCCCATTCAAGAAGTTGGAAGAAACATCTCCACCCAGTCATTCAGCATCTGTCTCTGGATCTATCGCCTTAATATCTGTCTAATGCTTAAGCATATGTTTAAACACCTGGCCCAAACATCAACTATCAGAGGTCAACAAGGTCAATAAGGTCAACAATTATCAAAGACCTTCGGATGAGAATGGCTGCGATGGATAAATACACAAGACAGGAATATCTCTTACAGCCACATTTTCACTGGTAACACCGCTCCAAGCAGGTCTTCTCAGAGGCTGGACTAAGCTGTCGTTCCATAGAGCCCACATTATCCATGCCCTGTTGGCGTTGAGTGGGTGACAAGGAGCTATCTGCAGGTTTCTTCCTCAAAAAGAAAGACCTGCCAGGTCAGCTTGTGTGGAATCCTGGCTCTCTTGTGACTTAGTTCTGCCTTTCCAGCTGTCCCATTTTTGCTTCACCAGCTTTCTCCTTGTCAAGGGAAATGGCTGTAGAAACCGAAGCAGTTCTGTTTCTCACCAGCTTTCCTCAGACAGGAAGAAATAATCCCAACATGGGAACTGTGGTATTTGACAACCCACTCTTCCTTGCTGAAAATACTCAAGCTTCAGCTGAGTACAAAATTCCTACTGAAAGATGAGCTCTGCTACTGCTTTGCAAATGCTAGCAGTGGTGGTGGAAATGATGAAGTGAAGGATCTGATAAAGAACAAGCCTTGAAGGAAGTGCTACATTGAAGTTAAATTAGAAACCTGAGAATCTGACTTGCTGGGAAGTTGGCTTATTCAGATGGTGAAACATCACAACTGAAAGTATATGAGCAAAGCCATCAGAAGGAAGACTTGTGTTGCCAGTTTAATATGTCACATGGAAGAAGTTGGCAACTTAAACTTTCCCCCATTGAAGAGAAAGAAATTAAACCTGTCCTTCTGTCTCAATTCAGACGTTAAGGGCTGGAGCTCCACAAACAGCTCTGCTATTGGGAGTGAATGAAGTGGAAGGAGGAGAGAAGTTGGGATGACTGCTCTGGCTGCCTTGTGGACAGGTCAAAATCATAGTTATTAGCAGATGCTGCTGTTTTGAGACAGAGCTGAGGACACCTCTCCCTACCATGCACATATCCAGCTCAGTGTTGCAGTGTGCAAATGCAGAGATTTGAGAAAATTGCTTTGACAGCCTATCCGCTGTCATGACGGAGAGTGAGATAGCCGTGGCAATCTGCTGGAAAAATACCCTGTCCCCGTGACACTTGTTTCCCACAGTGAGACTGTTCCTGGTTCCATCTCTGTCTCCCCTTTCTGCAACCTGCACCAGAAGCTTTCTAATAGGTAGCCTGGTACTTCACTTTTGATTTCCTTCTGGTGGTTTCCTCAGGTAACTTGTGTGTCCTACATTCCAGGGGGTCTGTAGAGTGTGGATTCCTCATACTCAAAATTCCTTGTTGTCCTCTCTCACCTGTCCTCATTCCCCCTGTGAAAACTCCTGTTTCATTTACATCTTGTATACTGTTTTGTTTTAGTCTCCCCATCCCAGAAAGGATGTGGAAAAAACCTAACCAGTGGAAAGAGTTAATCAAGTCACTTCCACACAGGGAATGGCTATGTAAACCTTGTTCATTTGGTCTGGGGGCGGGGGGGGGGGAAAGTAAAAGGAAGGGATTCTAGAAAAGAGGGGTCTAGACAGTTAGATTAGCAGTTGATTGATTATTGTGTCTTCTGATAAAGGGTTATCAGCTCAAATGAGCAAGTTTCAAGCTCAGAACAAAGAAAAAGGAGGCATTTCTTCACACAGTATCTTGTTATCTGTGCAACTCCCTGCCATAGGATATTACAGATCCCTGAAGCGTACAGGCATTCAAAAGGTGACTGAGCAGCCTAATGGAAGGAAAATACTCCATGAAGAGCACGCAAATATGAAACTACCTACTTTGGTTTATGCAGTGCCTGAGCCACAAATCTCTGGACATTACGAAAGCACCTGGTGATATAACACTACATTCATTTTTCTGTTATTATACTCTTCTATAAGCATTAACTCATGGAAAACATTGCAGACGGAGTTTTGAGCTAGATGTTCTTTTGTACGTCTTTGCTGGCACCTCCCTATACTCACGCCCTGGCTCCTTGAGACATCAGGAAAGTGTCAGCCTGTTAAACCATGTTGGCACAATGGGCAGAGACGTGCTGGAGGTGTCATTTCATGCCATCAACCAACGGTTTGATCCACTACTCCCACACAGGTGCCTGAGGCTTTGGCCATGTCAGATGACAGGAGATCCCTCTGTCTCCACTTTCCCTCTTCCAATTCTTCCAGTCTTCCTATCACTCAAGGCTGATCTGTCTGTGCTTTTTAGAACATCCATCTGGCATCGGCCACATGCAGCCTTTCAAAAGCTATTGTGTTACATCCATGCAGAAAGCTACCACTGAAAGCTTATCCGAACAGTTGACGTATCTGGTCATGTCAAGAAGCATGAAGCCTTTGTGGGACAGTGTGGGTTCATCACCCCTTGCTGAGTGCACTGTTTGTTTGTTTTTTTTTTAACGGGGATCAAGGTATTAACCAGATGGAGGTGCAGAGATCTGGCCTTTTCTGCCCAACTCAGCACATCAGAGTTGTCATAAATCTTAGTTTTTATTGCTGACTTCCTGGCACCAAACTATGCCGCTGATGGAATTTGGTCCTATTTCTCTACTCTTAACACAGCTATCTGTACCAGGAGAGTGACAGACAACTGCAGGGTCGAGATGTTATTGCTTTTCACATACTGGCTTTGCGCTAATGTGTCAAATAAAGCACACGTTCCTCCTTTAGGTTTCTTGAAATTTTTCTGTCTCATTACACTGAGTGGGCTTCTGGTTTACTGGAAAAAAACATTTTTAGTGATTATCTCTATTTTGCTGTCGCTATTTTCTCTTCTTTCTCTTCTTCCAGACTTTTCTGAAAATGATCTCATTAAGAACACGGAACTCCTGTTTCTGAAAAAGGTTCCTTGAGGTTTGCAAAGGTCTCCCAGCAGGAAGGTTGCTTGTCTCCATTCTCCCTGCAGTTCAGCAGACCCCCAAGTGAGCCCATTAACAAAAATGGACTGCTTAAAAAAATTCAACAGAATATGCAACAGCAGCAGCAACGTAAGGCTCCAGTAGGCAACAAACTATGTTTGCAAATCTCATCTTTGATGGCAGTTTAATATGTTAGGGAAAGAATGAGGTAATAGCACAAAGGGGACTGTGGGTGCTTGCTACCTGCTGCAATAGCTGTGGGGGGATGTACTAAAGACGATGGAATATGGGGCCTGAGATAACTCAATTGTTATTCTGGAGAGATAAATGCATCTTTGAAAAACAGAGTTAATGAAGCCCAGCTGCCAAACTATGCTTGTCACATAGCCTTTTCCTTTTCCCTCCTTACGTCTGATGTCTCAAAGATGCTGAGTTTGTTAGCCCATCCTTTGCGGGGGGTTCACTAGTGGTTTATTTTAAATTTTCATTTAAGGTTAGGCTCTTAGGAATCCGGGCTATGAATAACAGCACCACTGCCCTTATGTGTTTGTGCTTGAAGAGTGTACCTTGGATGGAGGGATGCGGACTGTGGTCCTGCTGTCGCCTAGGAGAAATTATCTGGGTCCAGGTGAATATTTGCATCTGCCCTGTAGTGAAATACCTACACACTCACTGATAGACTCAGCAAGAACAAGCCCCAGACCTGCTGTTTGAGTTGTCCCCAAGTCTGAATCACTCTTTTCTGAGAAAACTATGTTCTAGTGTTTGCTCAAGTGACTCTGTTATACAAAGAGAGAGACCTAAGAGATCTTGGATGGATTTCACTCAGAGTGATGGGGCAATTTGGAAAAGCAGAGGTCTGTGTTCATCAAATTCTTGTTTCTGATCAGACAAAGGAAGCTATTTGAGGCAGAACTTTCTGAACCTTATAGGGGTACCTCAGCTACTATGCAGAAAAGAGACAGCAATGGCCACGTCCTGCATGGACTCACGCTGACCAGACAACAGGAGAACACCTAGTCTGATAGTTTTGCAGTGGAGGTAGGCACTGAAACACACAAGCCTCAGCATAAATTTGTTTTCTGTCAGTTACTGAATATTGCAGTCCTGCAGTTATGCTCAGCGTACAAGTCCTGTTGCTTTTGCCAGGCTTAATAACATTGCAGATCCCGCTCTGCCTCCACAAACTCACAATGCACTGTGCTTTCCCCAGATTTTTCTTTCAAGATGGATCGCCCACTGCCATTTCAACCCATCAAAACTTCATTTTCAGAAGGATAAACCAAATACATTTGGGAATTACTTTTTTAATAACTGTCAATAGACCAGAGCAATAAAATTGGTACTTAGAAGGTGGAAAAAAAGCACCAAGAAAACCCTTGTAAAAATAACAGATGCGTTAAAGTGTGTGGGGGTATGTAGGTATATTTGTAAGACAATAATACACAAACCAGGTGGCATACCACCTCATTAGCAATCCACTTTTTCTTGCCAAACAAGCTTTGGTGAGATTCCCTGAGAGGTTTCCCAGAAAGTCATAAAATTAGTAGTAAACAACCCTTCTTGGAGGTTGGAAAATATTTTCTAACTCTGCCTAGCATCCCAGCCCCCTTCAGAAGTTTTTCTCTGTTTTGCAAAACATCCAGAAGTTATTGGGAGGAAAATTAGGGAACAAAGGAGGAGGAATAAGATGAGTATACGCAGAATCCACGGTAATCGGCTTCACATTGAAAAACATAAGAATGATTGCTTGGACAGTGATGGTATCTTGATGCATAAATGGGTTTGTTACTTAACTCTGGTGATTCATGCTGTCAGGCACAGGGATGAGGCAGCTGCCAAATTTGATGCTGGGAAGGAATTTTCTCTCCCAGAACAGACTGGCAGGGAATTTACAAAGCTGAGAGGTCAATAAAAAGGGACAGATATTGTTATGATGAACACGTGTACAGGCAGGGGGAATATCCTGGAGCACAACAGCACTACCATGTTCCTGCCTCATGGTACTAAGCATGCTCCAAAAATCAGTGCACAACCCTTTAGCCCTTTCTCCCACAGCTCCAGTAGAGCTGTAATCCACAAAGGGATGACTTTGGTAAACTAGGTGAGTAAGATTACTCTCCATACTCTCTATACTCATCCATAGGAAACACCTATGGATGAAGACTGGGGCATGAATATTTTCATATTTTTCACATCATCTATTTCATGCATGTTTCTAAATAAAACCTAACTGAAGCTGTCGGGTGTTTAGGGTAGGGTTTGGGTTTTTTTTTCTTTTGTTTTTAAAAAGTGTCTAAAGAATGTGTTCCAGCTGCCTGGAAGGAAAGAGCCAGAAAGAAAAAGAGAACAAAGGAAAAGAGTGGAGATATTTAACACAGATAATTTTAGCTGTTCTAAATGCCACAGGCAATCTGAACAAATATCTGGAGAGAGAAGATGAGGAAGGAGAAGGAAAAAGTTCTGTGCTGGTTGTTCAGTCCCCAGATTAAGGGGAGGAAGATGTCTTTACAGAAATTGAGCAGGACCCTACCTGGCAGCTAAAAGGCAGGTAATTGCCTTTTGAGCCTCCATGGTCTTCTCTGCACTCTACCAGGACACAACACAAACCCATCCAGAGCTAACAGGACCTGATGAGGAAACCCTCTGTTTATGGAGCTGAGCAAAAAAATAAGGCACTTTCAGGGTGGGTGAACAGGGGTGGCCAGCCTCGATGATGTCAATTCAGATCACTTCTGCATTTGGACCTTTGTGTCTTAGCTGAAGACCTGACGAGGCACTTCTGGGCCAGGTCAAGACTTGGTTGCTCCTTGTGGGGTCCCTATGCTTTGTGTATGACACAATACACACAAGCAGGGAGATGGTTTTAGATTTCCTGTGAGATATAGGATGCATGTCCTGGGGTATGTATTCCAAGATTTGGATATTTGATCCAAAGTGCTAAAGCTCCTGCAGAAGATGGCTAGTTAGCTACGTGGAGGTTGTAGCTCTCTGGTTGTGAGGAAATCCCAGTTCATGTCCTACTTAAAAGAAAGGTATTTTGAACATGGTTTTCTGCAGCTCCTGGGAAGGGCACCCTACCCCATGACTATTCTGGACAATGACAGCCTCATTGTTAATAATGTAAGTGATAAATATGACTTTAAGACCCCTTGTGTCCGGAACTAGAGCTTTAGGTAGAGGCTGATGTTCAGTCAGCTTCCTGCATGACTATTGGCAGAAACATAGGGGTGTACGGATGAGATTGCATTACCCTCACAAAATTTGACATAGCAGACAAATAGTGCACATCCATTACATGCAAAACTTGCAGAAAGAGTTGGAGGATTATGGAGAGCAAGCAGTGGATGGGAAGGAGAGGTCTGCATGTGTTCATCATGGGGGTCATAAAACTCCAAATTTCAGGGTTTCCCCCTGTCCTTCACAAACACTCTAACCACTAGTATCACTTCAGAGAGACTTCCAGGCTCTAGGAAAAGCAGCACTGCAGGCTCCTTCTCCCCCTTATTGATGCAGAATCTGGGGATGAGGAAAAATGGCTATAACCCCCACTGGAGCAGGCAACATATTTGGGGAGCTATGCCCATGGCATTCCTTTTTAAGCAACGCCCCAGGGGTGCTGCTCTGGTCCATTTGCTCTCCCTGCAACGCTCTCCCGGCAGACTGTTTCCCTTCCCTGTTTGCAGGCAGGTGGGGAAAGGCAGGAGTGTGTGGCAGATCTGATCTCTCTGGCATGCATGCTGCTCATCCCTTTTGTCTGCCCTTCTCCCTGCTCCCACTCACCCCTTCTCCCCCACACGCCCACCCACCTCAGTGTCTCATTCAGGGGCGGCTCGGGACACTTCAGGTAGCCGCGGGGATGGATACTAACCTGTACCAGGCTTCTCGTTAAAGAACCCATTAATACGGAGCTGCTGCCTTTCCCTCCCCTTCCTCCCTGCAGCCAACCCCGACTGCTGAAAAACAGAAAATGGGGGTGTGAGGTGGGAAATCCAGGACGCCGCATCCTCCCCCACAGCGTGGGCTGGGGTTTCTTTGAGAAGATCAGTGGTGAGGCCACTGTCTGTGTCAAGTAGAGAGAAAGGGCAGTGATAGGCAGAAAAGCATCGGTTTGGTTGGCCAAATGCCCCCGTGTCTCCCCCCAGATCCTTCCCTCTCTCGGTTGCAACATTCCTGTCAGGACCCATGGAGACTTAAATCCTATTGTACAGCAAGCTGCCACCACCTCCCCAGCATCCACTGGTCTGTAATCAGGAGCCATTGCCCTGATATTCTCCCCCTGCCCCCCCTTTTTCTTTTTTTTTTGTTTTTTTTTTTTTTTTTCCCCTGCAATTTTGACCTTGAACAGATCTGTGGGGAAAAATCTTCCCTTCTTAGCAGTCTCCTACCCAGATGGGACCAGCTCTCCTAAGAGACAACCTTCATAAGGAGAAGGGAGCCTGAGTAAATTCCTACGATCATGTGGGGAGGCACTAGCAAGGAAAAGACTGGTGTCAGGATCGCTTCCGTCCCAGAAGTATGCCTTTTAATCCTCTGTCCTTAAAAGAGTGCCTCCTTCCCTGTCTTTGTCCTCCTCATGCTGTCTCAGGGCAGACTGCACCTCATATGGGACCTGCAGCCCCTGACCCGTGGACTTTCCAGGTCTCAAGCTCTAAATGGGACCTACACACGCACCTCTACCTAACACCCCCATTTTTGCATGCTCCCAAACACACACCTTTCTCAGTGCAGAGATGTGAAGCCTCTGCAGTGTTTTTCTCCCGTGGACCTGGTGATCTCCAGCCCAAGACCACCACACAGTTGTGCTCCGTGTGGGGGCGGTGATGTACCTGGCAGCTGTGGCATTGCACCAAGTTTTTTCGGGGGAAGGGAAAGCTCTTGGAGAGCTCTACACAGAAGCTCACTCCCCAGCTCCTGCTAGCCCTGATCTAATATGTCTTTTAGTGATGTTTGGGGCCTCATACAATTGGAAAGAAGAAATTAGTACAGTCTGCTGCTTGCTTCTCACATTTCTCTGTTTCCCCTGAGCTTCCCCGCTGTCCCTAATTATCCATCTCTCACTTACAGGGACTTAAATTATGGAAATGGAAAAAGTGGTTGAACTACATGAGGATGAGGATGTGCTGAATGAGGCTCCCTTCCCTTCAGAAATGACCTAACATTACCTTTTCTGTTATTAGTGATGCAGGCTCCCCATTACCATGTGAGGCAGCTGCTCTGTTGTTATCTTGAGCAGAGGGGACTCAACTTCTGCACTGACTCAAGCTGTGGTTCCCCATGGCTAGGAGAGATTAGCAACGGAAAGCAAGGATGCTTAGGGGAAATCCTTTGTTAACAACGATGCCTGGGGGAGAAAAAAATGAGAGAAATAGCTTAGAAGAAGGAGAAGCAAAAGGAGAAGTTTGAGACAAGATGAATCAAGTAACAACTGAGTGATATAATTTCTAAAAATGGGTGAGCAGTGGCCTAGTTTATGGCTCATGGTGATGATGGCTGTGAGAGCAGCTAGCTGAGAACTGACAGACATCAGCACACAGAGCTCTGGAGACACTGGTTGGGCTGGGAGCAGCAGTCTTGTGCCCTACTGTGACTAGGGAAAGGCCCAGTGTCCCTTTGGTGCCCTTTGTGATGCCTTAATGGACCCTACTGCAAAGAGCCAGACACACATTGCTGTTAAGAGACAGGCATCCTGCACCTCACCATCGAAGGAGGATGTTTGTGGTCCATAGGCAAGGAAATCACTGTCTAAACATTGTAAAAAACAAGCAAGTAAACAAACAGTGTCCACATAACGAGTTATAAGAATGCATTTAGTGTTTCCTTTACCTTTAGCAATGTCCCAGCACTGAGTAGACCTGGGCTGAAACCCTAGTGCCAAATTAAGTAGAACATGGCTTTGAACTTGCCTGGGGTGTTATCTGAAGGCATCTATGTGGCCAAATCCTAGCCAGGCTGTCACAGAAAGGTTTGAACACATTTTGGGATTGCAGTCTGAATGAGAGCAAATAAAACATTTAGAAGGGATTTATGCGTGCCTAAAGAGAAAAAAAACCCTATCCATCTATTCAGTAAGACAAGAACAGATCCATGGTTCAGGCACAGAAGAATTTTGGATGAACAGAAGACTTGACTATACACATGTGCAGGTGAAGGGATCTGGACCTGCTTAGCATGTTCCCATCATGAATCTGGAGTTCTGTAACCCAGGTTAGGGGCATCAGCCAGAAGCAAGTTAGTAGGGAAATTGAGAATGAGGTTAGCACAGAGGTAGCCAAACAAACATGGCTTTTATTGGTGTTGCGCAGTCTCACCTCCTCTGAAAGGCACCCAGGAGGACACAGTGGCTAAGTGTTGGGCTTGTGTGGGGGACAGAGGTCAGCAGCAGGTGAAGTCAAGCTTGCCACAGGGCCATCGCATTGCTTCCTCTCCCCACAGCCTGTAGCAGGGAGTTTGCAGCTTGGAAATCTTCCTTTGAGCCAGTCCAGTTTCACTGATGGAAAACCAGGTTCCCACCCATCACCCCTAATGCCCTTCCCACATCCCCAAGTCGAGGAGAAAAAATCCATGTAGATGATGACAAAATGAAGGAGGGGCTTAATACAGTCTCACCCATGGGAACAGCATGATGTCTCTGAGGAGCAGGAGCAGGTAGCCATGGGCAGCCTGAGCCACTTTCTCCTCATCATGTGAGTAGCTGGTACTGCAAAGACATGAAGCTGCACAGCTTCCCCTGGCTCACCACATGATCAAGGGTATGGTCTGATGGCCTGGCAATTTGCCACCAAAAAGGATAAACTCCCATTTTCCCTGTGTGACTGTGATCTCACAGTGCTCCTCTACCATCACCGCTGGACCTCATCTCAAACTGCCATGGGGGTGTCAACATGAAACCCAACTAGCCATGGCAAAGAAGATCCAGGACTGCAGGGGAGGGAGGGACCTACTCCGTGGACTGTAAATAATCAGCATGGGCACGTCATCCTGGCAGACGATGAGGAGCACAGGTCTCCTGGACTGGTGGGACTCTGTCAGCCAAGCCACACCAGGAGATGAACCAGGGCTGTGCACTTCACAGCCACCCCACAGCTTTTCCTTATTTAGCAGACCTGTGATTTTCAGAGTTTACTGCTGAGGAGTAAAAAACCACTAAATTCAGAAAGTTTTGCTAGAACACTTAGAGGGGCACCCTAAAAGGGGGCAGGGTGGAGAAGAGTCAAGCGTGCGGTCAAACATGGGCCGAATTCGTCTCTCAGCCCTGTGCCACAGACAGATGAAATTTCATAAACCAGGTATGAATCAGGCCCTTTGACAAGGGTCTTGCTTGTTTTGCTTGCAACAAATACACTCTGCCAGCTCGTCAGTGATGTGCATGACGAAGATTAGGTTCATTTGGAGATGTCTTTCTATTTGTGTTGGCCTCATGAGGGTCATAACAGCCAACACCAGAGTTAGGGTTATTGCCATGAAAAATACTGACACCTCCTTTGACTTCCTTGATTTCACCTCAGGCAGGCTTGAGAAGGCAAACGCAGCACACGGAAGCACTCATTAACATTTCCTCTGCCCACTGAGGAAACGAAAATAACAAATGTCCCATTAAATAAGGGGAGAAAAAAACCCTCTAAAATACAGGAGATATTTTTAGTCTCAAAACAAAGCACTTTATCTTCACAACAAAGTAGGGCTTTTCAGACGAAAAGAAAAAAAGGAAAGAACTTGCAGGCTCCTCCACACCAGAAGGAGCAGCACTAATAATAATAATAATTATTATGATTATTTTTAATATTGATAGCAGGCTGCCTTCCATGTCCCATTTTCTTCCCTACCCTCCCAGCATGTGACGTGTAGGCCCCAGCCGTGGAGGACAATGGGTGGCCAGGAACAATGCAGCCATTGACGTGAAACATGTTTTGAATGCGAAACTGTGTTGTGAGTGCCAGCTTCAATGCAATAAAGTGTTCCGTGGCTGGAGACGGATGAATAGAGACACATGG
>VZSF01005927.1:462887-517946 GCA_013398295.1 Chionis minor | reverse complement strand
TTTTTTTTTTTTTTTTTTAAATAAATTAAAAACCCCAACACCTTGTTTTCTCTTAATTTTATTCCCTTTTTGGAGGTTTTGTTACCGAATAAATGACTGGCCAGGTTTGTCTGGTAACCTATAGGAGAATCAACAGGGATTGAAAGGACATGGAGGCGGAGGGGAGGGATTATGTTTTCTTTTTTGTTTTTTTCTTTCTTTTCATTTTTCTTGTAGAAGGAAGTGGAAGTGAAAGGGAAAATTCTAGCACAGCAAATATAGGATAACGCAGAAAATTCCTTGTTTACTGGTAGAAAAATTAGTTCCTGTGCGAGTATGGGATTAATTGCACACTGGCCTTCAAACTTCTAACTTTAGGCAATTCATAGAGTCCTTGGTGAAAGATAGAGTCCCCCAGATAGTGATTCAGAGAAGGAATGTAATACACATCACAGTGCATAATTGGGGAGGGACCCTGGCATCACAGTAGGGTAATATAGCATCTAGCAGAACTCTTCTGAGCATAGAACACTACAAAACATCACAGCTCAGCTGCACCATAAACTTTCCCAAGCCCTGGGATCTCCCCCTTCTCCCTCCCCACCAGGTTCATCTGGCTCACAGCTCAGGCTCATCTCCAAGAAACGGCATGTCTTGCCATAAGGTAGATCTGAGCAAAGCACTAATCCAGACGAGGAGGGAAAGGGATGTCAACCAAAAAAAGAACCCCACAAATGCTGCCGAGTTTGCTCTAAGGCGAGGTGCAGAGAAAGCCCGCATCCTGATTTGCTGCAAGGAGCAAGTGCCACGAGGCTCTGGGTGCATCATGTCCTCAGCAAAGCTCTGTTGTGACAGCACCAGGGAAGGTGCCAGTGCTGACTATAACTCAGTGTCCCTTTCATCTGGTCCCCCTCCTGGTAGCAGTGTTTTCTGTTGCTGCTTGCTGCCACTCACTCCTTTTCTCTACCTGTAATTATTCTGTTGGCTTTTCTCTTTGTCTTCCCTCTTTTTTTTTTTTTTTTNNTTTTTTTTTTTTTGGGGGGGGGGGTCTGATCCTAATCTACTGTGGTGTAAAACTGTTTAGGAAGCTCTAGGGAGACAACCCACATTGACACCATCCCCACTGAGATACAAGATGTGGCTTTTGCTGTTTTCTCTTCCACCTGAGCTCCTTCTCATCTGTTTTGGAGGAAACTATCCCTGCTCACTGCTCACCCTTTTTACTCCTCCCTCATACTCACTTCCCATCTCCCCTTCTGTTCTTTTTGCCCCACTCTTGTCTAGGACCTCCTGAGGTACCACATGCCCTGTAGTCTCCTCCAGCCATCCCATTGCTGATTCCCCTGAAGCCAGACAGCTAATTTCAACAAGACTCTGGCTGCCTCTTTATGAAGCCCTGGGACAAAGCTGCTGTGGCAATGAAAGCCTCCATCCTGGTCTGCCCTAGTCAACGGCTCGTGTCCTTCCATGCCTGTCTGTCTCCCTGTGCCCGGAAAATATCTGTCTGCCTCAAATTGCCTCTCCCCATCAGCTGCCAGTACTCTATGTCTCCCTCCTCCCTTTGCTTCCGGCTCCCCTCTCTCCTCCTCCTCTACCCACGCAGCTTACTTTAATTAGAAATACAATGAAAATGCTCATTACTATGTCTTAATCAGCAAATCATTCCTCAGCAGGTCCAGAAGGAAAACCCCCGTTCCTCCTCGCCTCTCCTGTCTCCCCCACCACCTCCACAGAAGAAGAGCACATAGATTAGGAGGAGAGCTCTGTGAAAAGGTTGCTGAATGAGATGAACCTGGAGACCAGGACAAGCTGGAGGAAAGAGCCAACAGAAACCTTATGATATTCAACAAGGACAAATGCTGTGTCTGGGAAGAAAGAGTCGCTGGCAGCAACTGACTGGCTAGGGCTCAGAAGTGGACCTGGGAGTGCTGGGGGACAGCAGGCTGAGCATGATCCAGCAGTGTGTCCTGGCAGCAAAAAAGGTATCCTGGACTGTGGGAGCATGAACACAGCCAGGAGATCAATGGAAGTGATTATCCCGCTCTACTCAGGATGTATTAGACCATATCTAGCTGCTGCAATCAGGTTTAGGCCCCTTAGTACAAGACATTGATCAACAGGAATGAGTTCAGCGCAGGCCACTGAGATGGTCAGGTTTACAGCACTTGCCTGGTGCCTCATGTGGGACTAGGGCTTGTCCACCCTGGAGAAGCGATGGCTCCGGGGAGGACATAACAGCAATCTCCCCTACCTGTGGGGAGGTTATGGAGGAGACAGAGACACTCTCAACAGAAATGTGGCTTCTGAGAAGACAAGAGACATAGGGCATAAACTGAAACAAGACACTCATTCTGGGTCTAAGGAAAAAGGTTTTTTCCTCTAAGGACAGTGATTCACGTTGCCCAAAGGGTATTGTACAACCCCCATCCATGGGGTTTTCAATGTCTGAAACACGAACCACCCCATGTGACCCAGTAGCTGACCCAACCTAGAGTAGAAGGTTGAGCTAGAAACCTCCTGAGGTCCTTTCCAGCCTTAATAATGCTGAGATCCTATGATCAGCCCTAAGCACCAAATGAGGCCATTCAGACTCTGATGAATCCCCGCATACTGAAAACTGCTGGAAAAGGAAAGAGAAGTAGCAGGGGCTGGAAAGACACAGATTTGGTGGAGGAGGTTTTACAGACAGTTCATCACAGACTCTGGCATTTGATAGGACAAGGGGAGGTTGAAATCAGATCACCTTGCAAAGTTAAATCCAGTCTATAACCTGTCCCCATCCATTGGCAGTCTCCTAAGGGCAATTGCTGGGAATTTGGGGTGAAAACCTTTTGGGAGAATAACTTTGCATTAATCCAGAGGTACATAGATAGCCCAATCTCTCCCAATTCATGTGATCTCTTACTTAGCAAGACAGTTTAAGAGTGGACTCTCTGGGTTATAGAGACCACAACACAAAAGTCTTCAGATCTGTCCCAAACCCTCAGATGACTTCCCTTTCTAAACACAAACACAGATGCACAAAAATTTCATGCTCAGGAAAGCTGGGTGAAAGTGGAAAAGTAAGAAAGGCAGAGACCATAGCTCTCTGCCAGTCATACCACTGTCATGATATGTGGGGGGTGGGGGTGGGATAAAGTGGCAGTGGGAAGGTCTGCTGCATTAGAAATCCTGATTTACACCCTCAAGCTTTTTTTCCCTTCCTCATTCACTGGCACTTCTCACTTTCAAACAAACCATGCAGCCCTTCTATATCAGCTTGCTGCTGCCCTAAATAACCCTCCTGTTTTCCCTTAGCGCCACACAGCAAAAGCATTTGTCCATGTGCCATCATCAGCTGGTAGGGAACAGATGTGTGCCTTCCTACAGCACATGGCTATGGGGGAGAAAGGAAGTCCTGACCCCTGTCCCTCATACCCTTCAGCTTCACCATGGCTGATTTGCTCCAAGGTGACTCTTTTGCCTAAACCCATGGGGTCACCGAGTCCTCCTCTCAGCAGGACTTCACCGAAAGACCATCCATCTCCTCCACATTTCAGTTTTACCAGGCTGGCTGCAATCCCACCAGGAAACACGCGGCCGTGAGCCACAGGAGCGAGGACCCATCCCACGCCTCCCTGGCCCACTGCCCACCACCTCGAGCAGAGGCATAGCACCTCCCTGCTGGCAACAGGCTTGAAACCCCTTTTTAGGTGATATTCATGAATCAGCATCCCACTGCCTCTGGCCGCTGTCACTGAGAGGGGATGAGAAGCCCCGGATGTCCTCAGAACCCCTCCGAGGGTGTTCCGGCAGGGAACTCTCTCGGATTAGGGAATCCTTTATCTCTTGCTTATATAAGACCCGGGAACTCCTTTTATGGTTGGCTTTTCCTGCTTTGTCAAGAGCAAAGAACAAATGTAGCTTCATCTGCGCTTGTGGGTTGGCTAACTGATTAAGCATCTGATTCAAGCTAAGTACAGAACAGGCTTTTGATGGGCGGATTTAATTTAGTGTGAAAACCAGGATGCCATTCCCCTCCCCTCCGGAATATTCCCAAGATAGCGGTTGGTCTGATACAATTAAGCAGTGGGGATGACTCCCACCTACTAATGCTTTAGAAAGTCCAGAGGGTTCTAGTGTGTACTGAAGTGGCTCCTTTGAGTGTTTCCCCCTCTCCTTCCCCCCTCCTCTTTTCTTCCCCCCTCCCTCCCATCCCTGTCCCCCCCCCGTGCTGATTTACCACCATTTCCAAAGCACTTGCATTAGGAGTGATCACACTGTGTGTATGTGAGTACGCCTGGGAGGGTGTGCGGGCGTCCGTGGGTGTCTGTCTTGGTGTGACACACTGAATTCCTCCTCATCTCCCCCTCTGCGAGTCCTGCCAGGGGAAGCATGCTAATGATGACCTTGCTGAGTAAATAGTTGTGGAATGAATAAGTGTTTTTCCTGCAATACGAAAGGCGGAAGGTGCGATTACTCATCCATCTATCCAACTGTCTCCTGCACCTTTCAAGTGCTTCTCGCATCGAGTCTGGGGGCGTGCGCGAGGGGGTGGGAAGCGAGGGGAGGCTGCCAAGATCTGGGTTGCCACAGACACCGGCCTCGCTTTTCCTCCAATGAACGCTGCGCTGAGAGTGCGAGAGGAGGCAGGGCACCACCCACATGTTGAGCTGTGTGGGGTATAAGTAGATGGAAGAGCCTGGACTAGTGGCAGTTCAGCCAGGGAAGCGAAGCAGCTCTTTGCATCTCTAGTGAAAGCGCTTTTGACTCGCCAAGTTTACCAGAGGAGAAATCACCGGGATTTTTGCAGCAGCTTCCAGCTTCTGTGTGCATCTTTCTGTGTTTTTCTCCAGTGAAGACTCTCTGCTGTTTGAGATTCTCAGCTCCGGACGAGCAGGTAGCGGGTACGCGTGCGGGGCTGGACATCTTAGCCAACTCCTCTCCTTGTTCCTGGAGGATCTTGGCTCTTCCTGGGACACCCTGAACACGTGAGACCGGCGTTTCCAGCTGGACACTGGAAGAAATTTTCCTACAACTCTCTCTGGGATCCACGGGGACCGAACAGCTCGCTCTGCGGTGATATCTGATTTGGTTGTGTTTGTGTCGAAAAGTCCTTTGAGGGGGGTTTAGAAGTCTTTGTGTGTCTTTTGGGAAGTGTTGTGGTGGGGTTTTTGAGAGCAAGCTCTAGCACCAGGGCTTACAACCCAGTTTTTTCTGTGTTTGACACTCACACGGTCGGAGCCATGCAGCTGGACAATGTCACCAATGCGGGCATCCACTCCTTCCAGGGACACCGTGGAGTTGCTAACAAGCCAAATGTGATCTTGCAGATAGGGAAATGCAGGGCAGAAATGTTGGAGCATGTCAGGAGGACCCACCGGCACCTCCTGTCTGAAGTCTCCAAGCAGGTGGAGCGTGAACTGAAAGGCTTGCAGAAATCAGTGGGGAAGTTAGAGAATAACTTAGAGGACCATGTCCCAACTGATAACCAAAGATGGAAGAAGTCCATCAAGGCCTGTCTGGCCAGGTGCCAGGAAACCATTGCCCATCTGGAGAGGTGGGTCAAGAGAGAGATGAATGTTTGGAAGGAGGTCTTTTTCCGTCTGGAGAAGTGGGCGGACCGCCTGGAGTCCATGGGAGGCAAATATTGCCCTGGGGACCATGGCAAGCAGACTGTGTCCGTTGGGGTGGGAGGCCCAGAGATAAGGCCAAGTGAGGGTGAGATCTATGACTATGCCCTCGATATGAGCCAAATGTATGCACTGACCCCTCCTCCTGGGGAGGTGCCCAGCATCCCCCAGGGCCACGATTCCTACCAGTGGGTCTCTGTTTCTGAGGATGCTCCAGCCTCCCCAGTAGAGACCCAGGTCTTTGAGGATCCCCGGGAGTTCTTGAGCCACTTGGAGGAATACTTAAAGCAGGTGGGTGGAACAGAGGAGTACTGGCTGTCTCAGATCCAAAACCACATGAACGGCCCAGCTAAAAAGTGGTGGGAATACAAGCAGGACTCTGTCAAGAACTGGGTTGAGTTCAAGAAGGAGTTCCTGCAGTACAGTGAGGGGACTCTGACTAGGGATGCTATCAAAAGGGAGCTGGATTTGCCTCAGAAAGAGGGAGAGCCACTGGACCAGTTTCTTTGGCGCAAGAGGGACTTGTACCAGACCCTCTATGTTGATGCAGATGAGGAGGAAATTATCCAGTATGTGGTAGGCACCCTCCAGCCCAAACTGAAGCGCTTCTTGAGCTACCCCTTGCCCAAGACCTTAGAGCAGCTGATCCAAAGAGGGAAGGAAGTCCAAGGCAACATGGACCACTCTGAGGAGCCCAGCCCACAGAGGACCCCTGAGATTCAATCAGGAGATTCCGTGGAGAGCGCGCCTCCCTCAACCACTGCTAGTCCTGTGCCGAGCAATGGGACTCAACCTGAGCAGCCCCCTAGCCCACCAGCTACTGTCATATGAGCTAGTCCAAGGGAGGCAGCAGTCTGGGTTATGTGTAAGGGAGAAGGGGGCATATTTAGGAAGCTTCTCCTTGGAGAGAGGTTCTGGCTGAGACGAGACATGAAGTGCTCGGTCCAACAGCCCATAGCAGAGGAATTAACTTTGCTTGTGGGGGGAGGGAGGCGATGGGGGAGAGGCACCTTAAGATGTGGTTGCCCACCTCACCTGAGCCGTGCAATACGGTGGTGCTGGAGATACTGCTTGCACCACTGTGGGGAACGGACAATTTTATGAGATCCCTGACAAGAAACTAGAGAAAATTCCCAACTTCAGAGGCAGCTGCTTAGCACTGGCAGCTTGCAAGGACTTCATATGAGTGCAGCAATTGACTGAGGGTTCCTACCCATCTGGATCTCTCCTTCTCCTTCTCTCCTCCCTCTTCTGAATAGATGTCTCTGTCCTGAGGAGACGTCTTATTTTGACCTTTATCTATTTCTGATTTACCATTGGGCTTCTGTTCACTGGGCAATCTCCTGTTCTTGCTTGCTCTGAAGGATTAAATTTTTTTTTATTCATTTTTTTAGAAGAAATCGTATGCCTTCAGGAACTGAAAACTTTAAGAATCTGGATTATTTTTGATGTTTTTCGTTTCACTGCACCTAATACCTGCTTTAATGTTTTTCCTCTCAAGAGGCTCTTACTGGTTTACTCCAATCACGGCCACTGCAGTGCAGAGGCAAATTTCCCCTTTCTCTGCACATTATACTGTGCATTCAGCAGGGAACAGAGTTTCAAATTAAATTCTGAACTCATTTATTGAAGGGGGAGTCTGCTTCCTTTCAGAGAAGGGAGGGTGTAAAGGTGGAGAAAGGAAGCATGAGAGCTATTTTGAGAGGGTGGGTGGAGGTAACGGAAATAAATCCTTATACTTTGAATAAAGCAAACAAACACATCCTAAATCCAGAGCAAAATATCCCCAGAGCAACAAATCGTGTCCATGCTGGTGTGTGAAGACAACAGGAGCTTTTGCCACGTAAAAGCTAAAAGAAGTGAAGAGAGGACCTGTGTGTCCCAGCACAGTTTCATCCTGTGCATCACAACAAAGAGTTTCTACTCACACAGACAGACTTGAAATGCTCTTGGAAAGCCTGGCACCCCTGTCCCGGAGCACCTGAGGACAGAGTGTTTTCTATTCACAAAGAACTTTCTACAACATCTCTTTGCCATGGATGGAGACGGACTTGGACTCTGTGACAATTTCCATGTTGAGACAGTAATGCTGAGCCTTCACCTTCCTTTGGCTAACACCTGATGACAGGACTTTGAAAAGTAACTGCTCTAAGACATATCCAGGAAGTTTGGCTCTTCAGAGCTTCTTGAGGCTGGACACATCGTGAGCAACATCTGCATTCACCACCAGACCAAATAAGCAACACCTCCGCAAGAGATGCAACAGGGATGCAGCAACAGGAATGCCCCTGAGATGCTCCTGGCATTACTACAGCAGTGATGTGTGGCTCAGAAGGGCTTTGGAGGGCCTCCTTCCAAGAGGCTGAAGGTAAGACAACTCTCTGACATTCTCTTCTCTGTACTCCTCAGACCTAAATTAGCCATAGCCTGCCCAGTAGGAACCTTGCACTGGGACAAAAAAACCATGAAGCATTCTAAGTGACAGATTAGGGTTGGGGGAATGGGAAAGGGAGACCCAGCCAAAGGGAAATAAAGGACAGTGAGTAGGAAAAGTTTCTAAACAGGACAGTATCTTGCACTTTCTGATTAATATGGTAGGAAATGGGAAGCTTCTTCGTTATTCCAACCCAAGGACCTGCCACGTGAAACCCTGGGCTTGAGTCCCCAGCTGTGGCAATACATCAAAGGTCCATGCACAGCCCAAAGGAAATGAATATCTGCTCTGCACCAGAAGCGAATCAGTCTCAAGAACAGTGGGGGCTCTCCTCTCAGTCGTTCAGCATGAGTTAGTTTGGCATTGGCTGTGTCTGCAGAAAGGGAGCATTTCTCACTGATGACCTGGGATGAGTGGTGGGGGAGTGGGTGTCATTGCTGAGGATGAGCTGGCCTTGCATTATAAGCATTATCTTCTCTTGCTTACAGTGACTCACTCAGATCCTACTCTGAGAAGGAATCACTTTACAGTGCTCAGGATTTGGAAGGAAAGCCAAAGAGAAAAAGCTTCAAACCCAAGGATTCAGCCTCGGACGTGCTCTCAGGATTCTCAGCCATGAACTGCTGAATCCACTGTCCACTGAAGGAAAGACCGACACAGGTAATTGCTTCTTATCTTACCCTTGTGGGCCTTACTTAGCCTTCCCAGTGACCTGACTTGAGATATTGAATAGCCTATGCACAAATGCCTGGTCTTGAGACCTCAGTCCCAATGGTTGCAAGAGTCTGGCACCACCAGATAGGTGGGGTTTCAACTTCTTGACGTACGAACCCAAGCACCAGCCCCAACGATTAATGCTCGGGGACAGTGCACATCACACCTTTCTTTCTGCTGGACAATTGGCAAATGCTTAGACACCAATACCTAGTGGGACCTCCAGGCCACAGACACCTAGCAGGCACAGCTGAATTTAACCCCATCTCCTGAAAAATCTCCTGTACTCTCCACTTTAGATGTCTAACCAGAGCTGCTACCTGTTTTTCTTTTACAGAGATCCCTGCTGTTGTTGCTGAGTTTCTATCCCTGTGTCCAAAAGTCCTGCTTTCCCAGGGGAGAAGATGATGCTGCAGGAAGACAGAGGGCAAATCATGCACCAAAGAGCCGCCTGTGCAGTGCAAATACCATGTTCAAGGTGCTAAGAGCCAGAATGAATGGGAGAAGCCACTTCCAACAGGACGAAGAAGTCTGAGCTGGTCCAGGTATTCCAAGCACAGAAGAAAGTGTTGAGAATGAAAAGAGAAGCCAAGAGGCATAACAGAAGAACCAAGTGTGGGCTTTGGGGACAGCAAGGATGCTGGGCTTGTACTGACTGTCTGTTGAGATGATACCATACCTCTACAATTCAGGGCCACTGGGACTCACATAAAGAAATCTTCACTAGATGATGAGTTTAAAAAAACTTTCCTGATTAACTTTGCCAAATGACTGACCCTACCTAGGTTATGAACCCTTCATGCTGTTAATGCTGTAACTCATTTTTCCTGAGTTGAGGGTAGCTTCATTTCATGCGGGTATCAGTTTTCAAACCTCAAAGGGCTCTGAAGGTTCGGAGAAGCATCCTGTGGTACAGATGCTGGTCTGAACTGCTTGAGCCTGCACAACTGAGCCAGCTGTCTTGCCAGAAAAGAGAGTTTTGTGAAACAGTGAGTGCTTCCTGGGTCTGCATGGGCCAGAGTGACTGCAAGAACCGGGGTTCTTGTGCTGGCTTTGGCATGACTGTTTCCATCCAGACCCAGGGAGCACAAAAGTTGGGCAAAAGACAAGAGCTCAAGTGAGTTGAACAAGACAGTTTTGGTTCTCATCTCAGCTGAAGAGGTCCAGTTGGTTCCTCTCTCTTCCAGAGCCAACTGTCCCGGGTGCGTGTGTGTATGTGTGTGTCTGTGTGTGTGTCAGTGCTGGTATATGTGTGTTGATAAATCAAATCCACCTAACCAAATTCTGTGGCGTTTTGTTGCATTTGAACTAAGCCAATGGGACCTAATGTGCATTCCAACAATGCTCAGCAACAATGTCCAGGACTGGAAAATTATGTAAAACCATGTAAAGGCAGACTTCATAGATATCATCCTAAGGTCAAAATGATCTTTGATTTTGAGGTGCTTAATTTCCACAGTCCCTTTCAAGGGATCTGACTGCCTCAATAGGCATTTTATTTTTCCATAGACTTTGCTGTCTTTTTAATAAATTAGTCAATCTGTGCTACTTGATCATTTGGTCCTGAGGTTTATACATTTTCAGCTGACTTTTTGGACTGTGCAGAACTGAATCTCCTGGACTGATTTTATTTCAACTATTGCTCCTAGCAGATTGGAGCTTTGCTTGTAGCACCCTGGTTTATATTACCAGCCTCTCCAGGAAGGACTGGTAATTTATTTCCTTGGGGCAGTCAAATGAATGAAGAAGTGTGTGCGTGTTGTGTCTGTGAAACTCTAGTGAATTTCAGCCACTGGATTTCTTTTTTTTTTCCTTAGGAAATTTTACATTTGACTCTGACAAAGCTACTTCAGAGTTTTTATTTTTACTAGAGATATTATTAATTCAAACAACCTTGTACAAAAGGCAAACACATTGCATCACTACAGGTTATAGAGGTTGAAGCCAAAAGGTCTTTGTAAGCCAACATCACTTGGCCTAGATCTGACTGTATCAGGCAGTTTATTCCTCATGTGCCATGTTGGAGTTATAAGATCACACCAAACCACTACAGCCTGTCAATAGAATAGTGTTACACTCTATTTGCTATTGTAGCAAAGCCTTTTGTAGATTTATACAATAAAACTTTGAAATATCTGCTTCAATTGCTTTGTGCCTTACTTTCTGGTCTTTCTTCCTTGGTTAATGGGGGACTCAAGTATTTATTGCCCTCTGAAAATTTGTTCTTGTAAGCCATTCAGGCTTATTTCACTCATGAAATCTTCCTTCTGAGCAAAAGCGGATGATTGACAGAAAAATTAAATGTACTGGGCATTTGAAGAAGAAGGATTGGATATAGAAAATACGGAGGTGTTTTAAGGGGGTTGTTTAGCATCTCAGATTGAGCCAAATGTAGCCCATGAGGCTGGGAGAAATGGTCACTTGTGGGACTGTGGGTTGTGCAGGGCTCTTGCTGGATACAGCTAGGAGAAAGGTTAATAAAACGGAGGGCAATCACATTCCCACCCATGTTTGAGAGGTAATATGTGAGGAACAGCTGAGGCAAGATAGGGCAAGGTAAAAAAATCATTAAGATTGAATCAGCTCTACTTGATATCCAAAGACACTTCAGGAGTCAGAGGAGCCAGCACTCAGCAGCACAGAGACTCAGGAGCTACCATCAGGCTGGTGCTTTGATACCTGACACATTCCCCTGGAGCAGGATAATTCTCCATTCTTTGAGTTTGTTACCTATAAAAGGCCTCTGGGTCGTTGGGGCTGGAGGGAGGGAACATAACAGGAGTAGGCTGGGCTCGAAGATCTTGCCCCAAATACCTTCAGCCCATGGGGATAGAAGACTCTGCTCTGTCTGCAAATCCCTCCTCTTCTGAAAAGGTTTTGCACTCAGGTGGATTTAGCCCCAATTCCCTACTACATCCCTGGTCTCTCTCCAATGAGGAGAGTTTTAGGACTAACAGTCCAGGACGTGATGCAACTAGTAACAACGTGCATTTGGGTAGGTCATCTGGAGAAACAAACAGGCTCATTCCTTTCACAACCGGCACTAAATGTACATTACCAAATGCACCTCCTAGATATCCCTTTTGGGCTCAAGTTGGAAAAGCAGAACATGGTCTGATGGTCAAAGACGCCTAATGGACAGCTGCTAAACCTTGTGTCTTCAGCTCTTTACAGCTCGTTCAACCACAAACTCTTAACAAGAGTGAGAAAGAAAGCTTGAACATGCAATTTAGGTCCACAGCAGAAGTGCCCTCATCTACTGAGTAAAGTGGTGAAAAACAAGCATTGCGGGGGCACCCCAGCAAAAGGGGTGCAGCCACTGTCATCCCATCCCAGGACAGTATAGGAGAAACTGGGCAGGAAAGGAGGATTATACTTTACATGGTCTATGGACATGGCCAGAGGACTGGGTCTCCTGCAAAGGACCAACCCAGTACCTTGCAGAGCGACAAGCAAGAGCTGCTCAGCTGGAGGTGCTGAGCTCTTCCAGTAGAGGGGGGCAGAACTCCACTGTACACTGTGGGAATTAAAATTAAAATATGCTACAAAGAGAAAAATCTGTCCTCATCATCATCCAGCCCCACACGGCCCACTCCCGCAGCTTCAGTGATACAGGATCAGTGGTTGCTTCAGTGGCGGAGGTCTGAGGGCAAGGAGAGCAGGGGCGATGAAGGGTCACTGTGGAGAGGTGACAAGGACTGATGGTCAAAGTATGGTGGAGGAAGATGGATGGGGTGGGGATGCCCTTCTGAGGAAAGTGTGAAAGGTGAATGACACTTGGAAACAGCTGGCTGTTCCTTATAAGCTGGAAAAGATTCCAATTTTGTTCCAGAGCCTTCTGGATTTGAATCTAATAATTTGTATTTACTTTCTTTCTGAAAGTTACGGATGAAAATCCCTTAAGAGTTACTGGGCCTTCATGAAGAAGTGCCTTATTACTGCTCCTGCCTCTATCAGTGCGCAGTTTTGTGGGATAGATATATATACCCCAGAAATGGATTAAGGACCTAGGTGAAACCTTCTCCAAAATCAAAGTGGGAGCCGTCCCTGTGTTTGTTGGGGCATGATCCAAAATGCAGGGATATTCAGAAGTGTCCTTCCATCCACTAGTGGAGAAGTTTTGTGGCACTTACAGAACAGAGAAAAAGTTGTTAATTTGCACTTACTTGACCATTCTTTTCTTTTCTTCTTCTCTCTTTATTGTGGCTACACTGATGAGCTCCTTAATTTGCTTATTCAGGACAGCTTAAAAAAAGTGTTAAGATGGACCTTCTCAGAGTATTGCATTCATATATGAATTTTTGGGTTTTTTTTTCCCCCTTTTATTTTCTTCTTTTTTAATCAAAGTGGTTTCACCGGTCAGTCACGTAAATCATATTTATTGACTTTTCAGGCAGGTTGTGTTTGTGCACAGCCTAACCGCTTCCCTGGAGCCACTTTTTCCAGCAAAACAATGTGTAATTAGGGAGGCTGTGCAACTTTCATTATTGACACAATCGGCTATAATGGCTCCACTTACCACGTCAATATGGTGCTCTGGTGAGCTCTGGGTGCTTACTTCGATCTCCCAGCAGGATGTTATCTTAGGTGTATTCCTGCAGATATTAATCGCAGGCAGGTGAAATACTTTTTACAGCTAATATCTAATCATTAAGAATTGAAAAGAGGATTGCAATATGCAAAATCAGGCTCAGTTCAGCAAACAGTTTCAGGTGAAAAAAAAGTAGGTGATATTATGGAAGAGGCAGGCATTTTCATTCCTTTTTAGGCTATTTTTAGGAACTTTTAGGATATTGTTTCTGAAACTAGAGGGTCCCATAGTTCCTTTGCTCCCACATAGGAATAGACTGAATGTGCACAGCCAATGCTGGATAAAAGAATGGAAACACAAGCCATTAGTCCCTAGAAAATCATATTTAATTTAGTCCTGAAGCTTACAGAAACACTTGCTGGCATAAAGTGTTTGTGTTTTTCTAAAGGTATAGAATCTTGACATTTTCAGAATGAACTTTTTTGACTTTTTGTTTCTAACAAACATCACTTAAGAACCACTTCAAGTTGAAATACCGCAAAAGGAAGAAGGAAGAGAAAGGTTAGAAAACTCAAAAAAAACAATGAAATGAACTGTTTTGGGACTAAGAGGCATGTGCTGAATCGGTGCAAGAAAAAATATTTTTTCATCTTTGATTTAATCCATTGAGATATTAGGAGAGTTTCTCCTCTGACTTGACCTTGCCCCATTTTGTCCTCTGCTGATCTGACTAGTCAAGTAAAAAAACTCCATTTTTTCCCTTGTTGCAAAAAATACATCGTCTGTGCTACTATTCTGAGCACTTCAGTGCAGCACACAATGCAGAATTTTCTGGGTGTCATTTGAACAGTGTGAATCCCTTCCTTACCCAAAACGAAATTCTTTTCCCAACAGAGTCAAAGTGCAATCCTTCTTTGTAAGCAGCATTACAGACCCTGTCACACACTTGAAAAATTACAAATCCACTAACTGGAGCGCCCAAATTCATTGCCAATTTTGACAGAAGCCAAACTTAAAGTTGTTACCTTAAAGGCTGTCCTCAGTTTAGGCCGCGATATCAGTGTAGTACTTGAGGTAGTCTATGCAGATGTTCAGCTATAGCCTGCCCTGGAGCTCGGGGTCCATTTGTGATTGCTTCGTCTTGAAACAGAAACAAAGGGAACAAAAACAATTGGGATTTTGAAGAGGCTTTAGATGGCAAAGCCATGCATGTTGTGTTGCGGAGGCAGATATAGACTAACGGTGAAGAGAGGAAGATTGTGGTTTGTATTGTCGGTGAAGAGAGGAAGATTGTGGTTTGTATTGTCGTCTCCCACCAGCTCAGGATTAGGCGGCTAGAACATCTTTCTTATGAGGAAAGTCTGAGGGAGTTGGCTCCCTCAGGCTGATTCTGGAGAAAAGAAGACTGAGGGGGGATCTCATCAATGCTTACAAATACTTAAAAGGAAGGTGACAGGAGGAGAGGGCTATTCTTTTTTCAGAGGTGCTCAGTGACAGGACAAGAGTTATCAGGCACAAGACTGAAGTTCTGAACATGAGGAGGAACTTCTTTCCTTTGAGGGTGGCAGATCATTGGAAGAGGCTGCCCAGAGAAGAGGTGGAGTCTCTCACTCTGGAGACATTCCAAACCTGCCTGGATGCCATCCTGTGCAACCTGCTCTAGGTGGACGTGGTCTGGCAGGAGGGTTGGACCAGATGATCTCCAGAGGTCCCTGCCAACCCCAGGGATTCTGTGATTCCCTGATCTCAATTATGTTTTGTCCACCCCCCTGGACTCATCTTACCCTCTGTCCAACTGGCTGTGTTGTGTCCCTGCATCATAACCATGGTTAAGAGGAAGATGACAATAGTGTAAAGGAGTCCTCAATGAAGACAAGCAGAGTCGATACCAAGCAAAGCACTTCTGGCTCCCCAATTACCCCTGCCTTGCTCAAAAATTCTCTTTAGAGACTCTGGGGACTGAGTGGGGACTTTTTCATGCTATATGGAGTATGTGGGGACTTTTTCATGCCATATGGAGTAATTGATCCTGAAAAGCTGGTGAGGAGAGGGCAATAACAAAACAGACTTTCGTCTTTAGCACGCTGCTGGTGGAGGAAGGCCTAGGAGGGACTTTGTGTACCAACCATATCCAGGACAGGAGAGGAAATCCTGGGGTCGCTCTGTCTCCATTCATGTAGCTAGCTGGCTCCTGGACTTTTTACAACCTACAGTGGTAACCCTTCTAGCCTGGGCTCCATAGCTTAGCAGACCTGTCAGTAGCCTGACAGTACCCAAAACTGGCTCAGTTGCAGTCAGTGCCCCATCCAAAACCACAGTTTCCGGACCTGGTCCTGATCTACCGTGCTCTACTAGGAAACCAGAGAAAAATTCACCCCAAACACTGCGCTGTGCCTTGGCAGCTTTTGGGGCTAACATGGCTAGAGTACCCCTGTAATAGTGGCCAAAGGCACCCAAAGGACTTGATAGACACTGACACATCCATCTGACATAGTAGCTGGCTAAATTTTCCATGTAAATAGTTCTCTTCCTGGTTATAGAATAAGTTTTGGCTTTGACACAAGCCTGGAGCAAGACCTAACCACTGTGACTACTCATCTTATGTAGACAACATGCTTTTATGGTGACATTGCTGAGTTGCTGTGCATATTCAGGCTAAGCTTAGACATTGATTTCTGCAGCCAGTGAAAGGCGAACAGCTCTTTGTTACAACCTGCATGTCTTGCAGTTCTAGTGTCACTGGGGTCATCAAGGATATGGGTGTCCTGGTTTTCCCAGAGGAGGCAGAGATTAGAGAGAGGAATTTACTAAATGTCTGAAGGTGAAGGCAGGAAGGAAGACCGGCTGCAGACACCTCTGTCCTGTGTAGGACCCCTACTGATATAGTGCTTCCATAGCACCCATCCACCTAACAGATCATTCTCATTTCATAGGTGTGGAAAATGAGACACTTAGCTGAACTATGTGCAAGTATTAGAAGCAGAGGACAGTGTGGGCTTTCCCAGGATAACACCTCTGGCACTGCTCTATGCTTTCACTGCTCAGCTTCAGTTTCCTCTGCAATCACTCTCACTTGTTTCTCATGGCCATTTAGGGTTCTTAAATCTGTTTGCAATCAAGCAGAAACTGGACCCTAATTTACACTGTTCCAAAGACCCTCATCTTGGAGGCCTCCTCTACACAGAGACTTTCAGTAAAGTGAATCCAAACTGAAGTATGGTTGTATAGGAAATTACTTGGCAGACTTTAAGACTTGTATCTTCAATCTACTTCAGAATTAAGGTGACCTAATGCAATCTGGAAACTTCCCTTTGGCTTGATCAGATAGGCATGTCTGGCTGAATTAACTCCTTCTTTGATCCTCATTAGGTTTGTACACACTGAGCGTTTAGGCCAGCCTATGCTACCCACCATAAAAGTCAATGTCATAAGCTTTCATTCACTTCTCTGTAGAGACAAATTCTACAATAGATCTGGCAGTTCTCTGCCTCTTAGACCCGGCAGGACGACGTGGTTTCTGAAGCTGGTCACGTCCCATGGCCCTCTTCAGGCTGATAGGCACCATGGCAATTGCAGAAAGCTGCCTCCAGCATCATGGACCGGGTCACAGGTCTCAGTCACAGGCAGTGGCATTCAGGTCATCAATGACAGTCCATCCAGAAATGATGGTCTCATGGGGAGGTGCAGACATCCCTAGATTATCCTAACAAGCTATAAAATGGAAGCATTTAAGCCTCCTTCTATGGGACAGGAGAGAGACTGTAGAAGTCTTACATAGATGTTTTCTTCTTGGACCTGCTCTGACAGGGGTTTGGGCCAGATGATCCAGAGATCTCTTCCAGAGGTCTCTTCCAACCCTTAATGTTCTGTGATTCTCTCATTCTTCCTTCTCTGTCACAGAGAGCGCTGAGGAGACTGGAAGGCTATAAGTTTGCAGAGAAACTAATGGAAAAACAGGTATCCAAGCCCAGCCAACATTTTTCCTAAATCCTACCACTAGCAAATTCTGCTCCCTGACATGATGGACACTTTCCTGGGAACCACACTATGATACTGAGAGAGTAGGAACCTTCGCTTCCTCTTTTCCACTGAAGTCAGACTCATGGGTGCCTCTCCATGACAAGATCACTCAGATCTTCCCAGGTTCTGCTTTGCACAGGGCATCTACTGCATCACAGTCATTACAAATCAAATAGATTCAACCTTAGATCAATAAGCACGCACAGACTGATGCAACATTACATGTTGTATGTACGACCCAAGCACCTGGAATTGGAGACAAATGCCATGAAAATCCAGGAAATTTTCCTTCCTGCAGGCTTTTTGCACATGAGATTTGAACAGCTGTTAAATGTAATTTTTTAGAATATGTAATTTATAATCTATCAAGATCATGCAAAATCCACATTTTTCCTGACAATTTTCACTATTTTTGGTTGGTTTTACTTAAATAAAACTAAATATAGAGATGAGACTCTTTCAACATCTCTGCTAGACATTATCTCCTGGAATCAAGCTGAATGGCCCCAGAGGAGACCACCAAGGGCCAATGTAAAACAGGGGGACAGCTAATTTCTCCTGGAATCACCCCCAAGAAAACTGGGATGTTTGTCACCTGTATCAGCAGAAATCACTGTCTGACAACACTTCTAGCAAGACAGTGGAGTTGTGCTGGCTAAAAACATGCAGTGTGAAATAGGGCCTAGAAGCAGCAAAAATAAACAGTAAAAGTCTGCCTGGTAATATTAATTCTTTTTTCCTTTTTATGCGCCCAACTCACCCAGAGATATCTCTTCAGGGACTGGACATACTTAGTGCCTAATGTCCAAAATCAGTGTCACACAGGGGTCATGAGACCAGACATCAGGCCCATTTACCATCCAAGAAAGAAGTGGCTCCACTACTCAATGGGCCCAGCTCATCCTAAACCATTCAATGTATTCAGGGTAAGGAAAAAATCAAATTTTCTGGCCCTTTCCACACTTTCCACACTGTCATGGCTTTAGTTGACCACCTTTTTCTGCTTTCGTGGAAGATCCTTCCAAAACTACCCACACCTCATTCCCTTACAATTTTGATTATCAGAAACAATCCAGCACTTTTGTTTTTCTTTCCTATTCAGCATTTTCTCTAATGACCAGAGTGCAAATTAGCTGTTTGTCTGCAGTTTTACCTGGTTGCTGAAATCAAGATGTCATCACAGACTCCAAAGCTGTCAAGCCAACACCTTTGCCATGGCATGAGAGAAGCTTAAAAAAAAAAAAAAAAAAAAGGCATTTTTGAAATAAATAAAATAAGGAAACCCTGAAAAGCTCAGCTCCCTGCCATGAAGGACTTTAATAAATATTCAGAGCTTGTTTCTATGACGCTGAGGCTCTACCTCTCAGAAAGTACAAAGTGTCAATCAGGATTTTCGCTGCTGGAAGAAGGAACCCAAGTCTCTATGGAAACGAGACGGAGGTGACGGTGTCTATGGAGAGGCTTTCTGCATAGATTCCCATCCTGACAGTTTACATTTGCTGAAGATATTAATAACATTGTAGTTCTGGAAAAGATGTTTTAGCCTTCCTGGTCTGCAGACCCTGGTGGTGGTGTCCCTTCTCTCCTGTAGCCTCAGTCAAGGAACTATACCCTTTGCCTGGCTTTACTTATTTACGACTGTATTATAAATAATTAAATTACTGATGCAGGCAAAAAATCAACCTAGTGAGTTTCCCTCCAGAGAGGATGTCAGGATACAACAAGTATTTTCAGCTTCCCAGGATGGATTTAAATGGAGATACAAACAGAGGGGATACTTTGGGAGTACACAGGGTCGCCCAGTACAGCATACATATTTGTGGGGGAACATGATAAAGAAGTGTCCCCAGTACAAAGAATATCATGTCATGACTGCATCCAGCCCAGATGTCTCTAAAAAATAACCCCCAAATTTCCCTGTTAGGCAAGTGATCTCAGGACCCTCCAGCATCTCATCTTGAACATCCCTCAGAAGATCAACCTTCTCATGGTTCCTTTGCTGCTGCTTTATTTTTCTTGCCATAAGCCAGCCAGGAAACAAAGCCATCAGAGCTGCTCCATGGGTGGATGGTTTCCCTTTCTCTTTTGTTGCTCAATTGCTTGTTCTTGGGCTAGATAAGAAAATAAATCAGTGGGTTATTTAACATCCTGACTGGATCAGAGGAGCGGAATGGATGAATTCGCCACTGGAAGAAGTTCCTGAGTTGTTCTATGCCTGCCATTGTAGAGTCTGAAACGGAGTTTGGCCATGCACAAGGTTGAAAGATTAGAGACAAATCTTCAACTTAAAAACCATCCACACAGTAAATACCTTGAGGGCAGGACTGTGGAGTGCCAAGGGAGCACGAAGGGGAGATAGTGAAGCACCAAGTGTCAGACTTAACAAGCTTGCTAGATATAAAAAGCAGTGTGACGTGGATATGACTACCATGTGGTGATGGTGGAGACGGCTGTCTGCTAGGACCTTGTCACTGCTCTTCACAGACTCAGTGAGTCCCTGCCAAAACCTATTGCAAGTCAAGCAGGAGCTGCAACTCCTGGGGTAGTGGTTTAATAAGTATCCCTGCAGGGAATGCTGATAATAGTTCGGACTATGAATCCTGCTGCTCTTTAGTCCTGAAACACAATCAGTCATAATCTGTGTCCTGCTAAAACTTGGCAAAGACTTTCCTGTAGCTCATCCCATACTACGAGAAGGGAAGTGGCCACCTACCCATTTCCTGTGTTGTCTTCTGTAAGAGTGCCAGATGTCCTGTGCTAGCATATTCAGTGGCATTGCAGAGGGAAATCTGGGAAACTCTGCTTCACTTGTTGAGGGATCATGTAACCACAGAGAGATGCAGGATCATATTGCCTACCTGCTTTGGGAGAACATTATTTGTTGCCACACTACAACTCACAGATCATGTTCTGCACCATTTTTAAAACTCCTCTAGTGGTGGAGACCTCACACTTTCTCCAACTAATTTAGCTCAGGGATTTTTTATCAATGGCTAGAGAGAACAAGACATCCCCTTCCTGCTTGCAGAAGCCTTTTCTATACTGAAAGGCTCATGGCACTGAGAGAGTTGGAATTATTTATCATGGAGAAGGGAAGGATCCAGTGACACCTTATGGCAGCCTTTCAATAATTAAAAGTGGTTTATAAGAAAGATGGGGACAAACTTTTTAATAGGGGCTGTAGCAATAGGACACAGAGTAATGATCTTAAACTAAAAGAAGGTAGATTTAGACTAGATATAAGGAAGAAATTTTCTGCATTGAGGGTGGTGAAACACTGGCCCAGGTTGCCCAGAGAGGTGGTAAATGCCCCATCCCTGGAAACATTCCAGGTCAGGTTGGACAGCGCTCTGAGCAACTTGATCTAGTTGAAGATGTTCCTGCTCATTGCAGGGAAGGTTGGACTAGGTGGCCTTTAAAGATCCCTTCCAACCCAAACTTTTTTATGATTCTATGTCACCCCCCAGGGTGTAGTTTCAGAATATGGGAAATAGGGTGGCAAAAATTGTTGTAAAAATTTCCCACATTCCTTCTTATGACTGCCACTCTTTCAGATCCGGAAGGCTCACTTTGACTCCTTCCTTCTCTGGTCATACAACTTTCCATGGGACCATGCTTTAAATAGGGTTGCTGCTGTGATCCAATATGTTTTCTTCATATGGATATTATTAACTCATTCTGCACCAGGAATTTCTCATTGCACTCCCTTTTCTTGTCTAGTCTGTCCTCCCACTCATCAGGCTTATTTTACACCCAGTAATGTCCTCTGAATTATATAAATCTCTCAACTCCACTGAGACCTGCCCTAGGTCTCCTCAGTAGGTTATTAGCCAGAGACAGCAGCTGCCATGGAACTGTAGTTTGCTCCTGGAATATCTGGCAGCTATGGTTTTGGAGAGTACTTGTCTGTATTGTACAAGCAAATCCCTCTGTTGCAATAACTAACATCCCGCTTGAGGAAAAATGGACCTCAGAGAGTAAGCCTCTCCCTTTCTACAGCTGAATTTCAGAGGGAATTATATCACTGCAGAGGATCACCACTGAAGAAAATTCCCCAGCTTCTACCTATATCTGCTCTCTGCATAGTTCAAGAATATTCTATTTTCCATATTTTTTTTCTGAATACTGATGCTGAATTTTCAACAGATGCATTTTCAAATTATGAAGCTGCAAGATTTCTGATAGGAGTAAGCTCAGATGTTTGCTAGGGAATTATCTACACCCCAGAACCTATGAAATAATACAGAGGCCAACTTATCCCTCAGGCAGGACACTGCTGGGAGTGCAAGGGACATGAATGGGTTGAAGACCTAATCAGATCTGAGCGCTTCCATGGCTGCTGTTGCTAAGGAGACTGCTTCCTTGGCATCTGCATGATGACTACTCCCCTACCATTAACTTTAGAAATTAGGCTCCCAGGTACTAAGTGATGAGGAGAAAGACAGACAGAAGCAGAATTTTAAAAGGGAAAATACCCTTACAGACTCCAACAAACAAATAAGCCCAAAGTTCTTTTCTCAATGGTTTGATTAAGCAGGTGTTTCACACCAGTGCTGTTGTCATGCAATGGAGACTCTGAGTCAAGATGTGGAGTGAAGATGATGAAGAGAGATGCTGAAACACTATTTTCTGCTTGCAACAAATATATAGGTCAGTAGCTGAACCTCTCTGCATCCAGGTGGAGTTCATGCCTTTTCTACTCTTCCCAGCAAGATGGCTCAGCCCTGATCTACTCCGGGGGCTAAGGAGAGGAAAAGGTCTGCATACACATTTAGCCTTCACTCCAGAGCCTTACACACATCAATAGAAAGATTCACTGTGTGAAACAGCCTTTGGGGCAAGGCTCTGCTCCTTCGTACCTCCAATGTGATCACACACGTGCTATAGATGTGGGACTGACAATAACCAGCTCAGGCCTCAGTAGAGATGTAGAAGAGGTATGGTTGTGCCAGCTGGGGTAGGTGAAGCAACATGACTGCAGAGAAGTTACTTAGGAATTCAGACCTTAAATTGCACCACAAGGGGCTTTCAGACTTTGCAGAACCTATTTCTGTAAGAGGTTTCCCCAAAAGAGTCCTGGCCCTGGAGTCCATTAGGTTGTCTTTTACCTTTCAGCTGCTGTTATTAGACTTTAGGCCAGCTCAGGAGTCTTCTAGAAAAGCAGCTATTCTGGTTACTAGTTTATTTCCCAGTTTTTTTCCACTTATCTGGAGTGACATGCTGAGAATTTAAAATGTCTCTAACAAGTGAGTCCAAAGGCACCCTTGGAAGGGAGAATTTTGGACTCTCCAATGTATGTATTTATCACTTCTCTGTCTTTAATTTTTAAAGGGAAAACAATATATTATTCTGCAGCTTCAGCCTCCCTGGCTTCCCAATTTTAATCAAATTCATCCATTCCTTCGCCCCTCATTCTCAGCAATAGTGGCCTAATTTGCATTTTGCCCTTTTTTCTGTAATGACATAGTAAAAGCATTTTCTCATTATTTCCCTGACTTAATCCCCTATCATTAATGCTGTCATGATGACTCAGTTGTAGACAAGGATTTTTGTCTAAGAACCCCAGGTTTCCTACTAATCCCTGAACTGCTTAGATGCCTGTTTGGTCTTGTGTGAGATGTTTTTTTGTTGACCTGTTAATCACACGCCAACTCAGCTCTATTGTTAGTGTGGAAACATAAAGCTAATATCGGCGAACTTGCATTGCAGCCACACTTGAACAACTCATTAGGAACTGCATGTAGCCAGAAGACCACAGGTTTCTCCCCCCTCACCCTACATGGGGGGCAAAGAGGAAATAGTAGTCTGAGAACTCATAAAGAGAGGCTGAAGTTTTTCTAGAAGTTAATCACCTGATGCAAATTAGATATCTTGGTTTTGTCTCTGGACAACAGAGAGGGAAATGTATCTCCCAGAGGACTTTTTGTTTCATTTCAATTTTTTGCTTAAGGATGCAGTGAATTTTGAAAAGTATCAAGTTATCAGCTTTTCATGAGCTAAACCTGGATGACAGAATTCCTATTCCTACAGCTGGTTCCAGTTGAAATGAAACCCTCTACCATCTTTTCGTACCTTCATCTGTTCATACCTCATTCTTGAGGTGCTTATACAAATATGTATCTATACACATGCAGACACACAAACACACAGAATACCAGTTGGTAGGGGGCTTCTGTGTCTGCCAGGCCTCCAAACACAGCTGTAATATACATAAAGATGTCTTGCATCTTCTGGCTTTCCTGTAACAAAAGACACCCTACTTCATATGTTTTCAATGGGTATAGGGCCTAATTAGAGGACTGACGACTCGGTCTCTGGCTCTGTTGGTGAAGATGCCCTGGTTCAGGTGGCACATGGAGACCCAAAACAGGAGAGAGTCCATGATGGAGTACTGTGTCTAACTCTGGGGTTCCCACCATACGAAGGACATGGACCTGTTGGAGCGGGTCCAGAGGAGGCCACCAAGATGATCAGAAGATTAGAGCCCTTCTGCTGTAAGGACAGGCTGAGAGAGCTGGGGTTGTTCAGCCTGGAGAAGAGAAGGGTCCAGGGAGACCTTATAGTGACCTTCCAGTACCTGAAAGGGGGCCTATAGGAAAGCTGGGGAGGGACTCTTGATCAGGGAATGTAGCAACAGGATGAGGGGGAATGGTTTTAAACTGAAAGAAGGTAAATTCAGATTAGATATTAGGAAGAAATTCTTTACTTTAGTGAGGCACTGGAACAGGTTGCACAGGGAAATTGTGGAGGCCCCATCCCTGGAAGTATTCAAGGACAGGTTGGATGGGGCTTTGAGCAACCTGGTCCAGTAGGAGATGTCCTTGCCCATGGCAGGGGGCTTGGAATTAGATGATTTTTAAGGTCCCTTCCAACTCTAACCATTCTATGATTCTATGTTTTGACCACAAACACATAATATCCAGACCTGGCTACACGGGACCATGAAATGGAAGGTGACTGCATGCATCTCAGTCTTAAAGCATAGGATTCCTTCTCCAGTGTGAATGGATGTGTTTTTTGTCAGACAAAACCAATGCAGTTGAGGCTGCAACATGACAAACACTTAGTTTTGGCAGGGATTAATAATTGCCTAAGATAGTCTAAAACTCTCCTCTATGTCTCTTTAAAACAGACCAACCCAACTTTCCTGCTTGGAGTTTTAGAGCCTGAAGAGCATCGGAGGCTGTAGGCTTCCCGTTTTGTCTCTGAGGCATACTTTGCTGCAGGGGGCTTTTATTTGTCTGTTCCTTTGAAGCTCACCGTCTGCTGCCTGTTCCCATCGCACTCTGCTCGCTCTGTCTGACATATGTGAAGCTTGAATACCTTCCCTCACAGATACTGCCTGCTTACTGCAGTCTTTAAAAATAAATCAAGCCAGGCAATAGTCATGATTAATGGCTCCATGCAAAGACAGAGCACCAGTCAGTAATCTATTACCCAGCTTGTCTGTACCAACACCATGGCTGAACCACCAATCGCCCCTTACAGTTCTGTTTCCCTTTTTTGTGTCTATGCATTGCCTTTTTCTGGTTTTCTTCCTCAGACGGCTCCAGCAGTCCATTGTTACACTCTGAAACTCTTCCCTCCCTCCCCCTGGGACAGATGGAGCTTATCAAAATGACAAAGGGGAAAACAGGCAACATTAGTTCAGCTCTGTTAATGAAAAAGCATCTCTGGACTTAACTGAGTATGTGCATGTGTAACACGGCCAGCAGGGGAGAAAGGGGAAAAAGAATCTAGGATGCTCTTTCCAGGGGAAGAAAGGGGATCTTACCCCAGTCCTAGAAACTATAACTTCTGTCCCTGTTCCCTTCAGAGCTGTCCACCAAAAATGATGTAGGCCAAAACCAACCAGGAAGAGCCCCATGGATGCCCTCAAGTTGGACATTCACTAGGAAAAAGCCTCAGAGCAGCTACAACAGATGATAAACAATGTCATCTGACCGACTTGGACATCAGCGGGCCAAAGTCCAGACCCAGCATTTCTTCTTTTTCTCCCGTTTTCACCTGGTCCTCAACTGGGCAGGAGAAAGAACAGCGTAGGAGCAGATGGAGCTGCAGAGAGAACAGGCAGATCTTCCATGACCATGAGGCTGCATATGGGCCACCACAGCAGGATATGAACAGAGTGCCTGAAGGGGTTGCCTCCTTTGGTAGCTCTGCTGTCATGCTGCTCTGAGACCTTGGGAAAATTGCTTTCTTCTCTAGGTCTCCAGTTCCTCCCTTCATCTTGTCCTCTCAAAGACTTTGTAGGGCAAAGAGGGTCCTTTCATTGCACATAGTCTGATTTTAGGACAGGAGGTAATGGGAATAAACTTGAACATAGGAACTTCCATCTGAACATGAGGAGGAACTACTTTCCTTTGAGGGTGGCAGAGCACGGGAACAGGCTGCCCAGAGAGGTTGTGGAGTCTCCGAGTCTGGAGACATTCCAAACCCATTTGGATGCCATCTTGTGTAACCTGCTGTAGGTGGACGTGGTCTGGCAGGGAGGTTGGACTAGATGATCTCCAGAGGTCCCTTCCAACCCCTGTGATTCTGTGATTCTGTGATTCAGCAGAGCCTTGGTTTTGTACTGAGCTATGGGGTAGCCGTGCAACACCAATAGCAGCAATGCTATCCCTGTCCATAAGTGGAAGGACAATCACAAACAGCAGAGATGGTTAAATTTTATGATAAGGAAAACTGAAGAAAATCCCTAGCTGTAAAAAGCAACAAAAAGAAGTAGGTTTGCTGTCCTTGAGTATAACCCAGAACCACTCAACTTCACACCCAGCATTGGCTTTTTTTAGTGCAGCCTTATCCACCAGCGCCTCGTTCAAAGGAATAGCTGCCGTCTGGGGCTCATAAGGGAAAGCATTAAGTCCTTGACTGAATATGTATTAGTTCCGGTGTTTCTCGCCAACAGAACATGTTGTTAGGAAACGGCAAAAATGCAAAAAAACCTCCCAACCAACAACACAAATAGACTTAAACTTTATTAGAGGTGTGTACAGAGGTTACGTAGAAGCAGCAAAGTGGCTCTCCTGTGAGTAGACAGCCTGTGAGCTAGCACAAGCCAAACAGAGCTCAATACTCAATACATAAAGAGCTCCTGGGTTTTTTTAAGGTGATTTTGGTGGGGAAGTGAAGAAAGTTAAGAAAAAGCTACTATCTTGTCTCCCTTTCCTACTCAGCTCCTCTGGAGAAAAATAAAATTACACCACAAATGCATGCCACAGCCTACATGTACCTGATTCTGAATGCAGATCTGGATTAAATCTGAAGGTAATTTTTATACATACATATATTTTACCTTGTTCAGCCAAGGTAGCCAAGCTTAGCTGGATATTGGTATGGTTAATATAAAGGGACTGTTTTACAAAAGATATTTCAATCTAATGGGTAGTAAAAAGGGAAGACATGGGAGCTCTGAAATGAAGCAGTGGCCAGGAGGTGCAAACTCATCTGTTTTTAGCTAGAATGTTCTTTTTTGGCTGAATCCTAAATCAAAACTGAGTCTAGCAGTTCTTGCTTTCTGAGCTTTTTCTGAGTTTTCCACAATGTTATATATATATTCCCTTTCAGGTCCTTTCAAGAAAGTCTTTCACAGCGCATGGTGAAAAGGCACTTATAGTTGAACCAAAATGTTTTGAAGACAAATGATATTCACACTTATGAAACTGTTTTAATTTTTTTGTAAATTGTAGAAAAAAATGTGCTTAAGGGTAAGACTTATATTTGAGGAAAGAAAGAATGAGAATCTGGCCTTGAAATTCTCCATTGCTTGGTTTTCTTGAGGAGGAAGAGGAATGAACATGTAAGTGCACTAATGAGATAAATACAAACAGGAATAATACACGCTGTTCCAGGCTGGATATAGACATTCTCAAGGAAAGAAAAATACATGTTGTGCTAATAATTTGTATGTCAGTACCCAACACACACTTCCAGCTGGCATTTTATGCATATGGAGAGATAGGGAACGTTTGGTAGAAGGAAAGTCAGTAAAGCAAATTATTATTATTGAAGCCTTTTTAAATTTGTCAGATCTCAGAAAAAAAATTAATAAAACAACGTTAACTCTATTTCCACTCTGAACTTTAGATTTTCCTCCCTAAAAGTTTGTCCAATTATTTTTCTCTGCCACGTAATACTCCGTCATTTTATGCTTATTTTAACTAGTGAGCTTTCTAGAAAGTCGACTATAAAACTGGATTTGATTTTACATCAGGTGATGGTATGTCATTGTCACTAGCTCTTCACATAATATTCTTTACTCCAAATGAATGTGAGTTCAGCTGGCAATTACAAAGAAGAGTCCCTGATCCATGGCTTTCCTTGGAAAAAATATTCTGTGCTGACTCTAGGCAGTCAATTCAGTTGCCACCCATAACCTTCTTGACTGGTAAATGCAGGACAACACAATATCCTTGGTATTTTAAACAGTACGCAATAATGAAATCAACTATTTGTTCTCCGCTGACTGTAACAGAACCTTTATGAAAATATACAGCCAAAGCTCCCCTCAGCTGCAAAATTCAGTAATGGTAAATTCATTCTCTGTAGGGCTGAATCAGGGTGTTGGTGTAACATTAGAACAACAAAAAAACCAAACAAAAAACAAAGGGAAAAAGTGGATTTGACTTTCATTTTATGAACAAAGAGGTAGATTTGACTCATCTGCACTAGCAGAGGTCTTGGCAAAGTGCAGGATCATTTTGAAGTGATTAATTCAAAAGACCATTACAGATCATGGGCTTCATATATGAACTGGTTTTATCCAGCCCGAGGAAAGTGGAAAGCTAGAAAAGACTTGCTGACTTTGCAACAGCCTCTCCAAACTTTTGCAAATTTTGTCCTGACCCACTTCATGATAGAAGTTATTAAATACTCCCACCAATTCCTGTATCTACCCAACAGAGAGTGCTTCTGTAATAATTATCTTCTGAAATACTCCAAGTCTTTTCAGAAACACCTAGCAGATAGAAAAGAGATTCTGTTCCCATGATTATTTATCCTAACAACCTATGCTTGCACCATACCTGCTTGTATCTATGCTTTTCTTCCAAGCCCTGGATTTGGATCCAACTTTATGTGACAAATAAACGATCCCCACCCCATTGAGCTGTACTAGCTCCCTCCATTCCTCATAGGACCTGTCTTTCTTAAGACCAGTTCAGCATTGAATTATGGACAATCGCCCCATCTCCCAACAACTCCTAAGGCAAGTTAGAGTGAGAAGTAACTGGGAAAACCTACTGGTTACATATAGGATTTAAAGCTGGCAATGTGTGCTTGCAGCCCAGAAACCACCCGCATCCTGGGCTGCATGTAAAACAGCATGGCCAGCAGGGCTCTACTCCACTCTGGTGACACTCCACCTGGAATACCGTGTCCAGCTCTGGGGCCCCCAACATAAGAAGGACATGGACGTGTTTGGGTGGGTCCAGAGGAGGCCACAAAGATGATCCGAGGGCTGGAGTACCTCTGCTGTGAGGACAGGCTGAGAGAGTTGGGGTTGCTCAGCATGGAGAAAAGAAGGCTCTGGGGAGACTTTATAGCAGCCTGATAGTATCTGAAAAGGGCCTACAAGAAATCCAGAGAGGAACGCTCTCACTGAGGAGACCAGTTCCAGTGCAGGTCAGTCTGCACTGGGGAAGGGAATCGAGGTGAAAAAAAGCCAACAAGAGTCTCTTTTTGGAGGCTTTTTGAAGCTAGGAAAAAGCAGCAAGCTCGTGTTGGCACAGGCAGCTCATGGGAGGGTGGCTGATGTGGTAAATGAGCCTCAGGAGCACTGCGCACCAAGCAAGGAAGCAGCAAGTGGGTGTCACCCTGGGCCTGGAAGCCATGGTATCTACTCAGCAGAAGACCGTGTCAGCCCTGCACTGTGCACGCACCACCTCTGATGAAGCTTTCCAGATAGAGCTCTCCTGGGAGCACGCTGCCATCCAGGTGTGGGGTTGCAGGGTCTGCCCTGCACTCCTGCCAGTGTCGGATGCCAGCAGTGGCACACCTGTGTGATGCATGCCCAGGTAGGGGAGCTCCTCTGCTTAGCAGTGGAGCTCGGGGAAGAAGTAAGCAGGTTGAGAACTACTAGAATGTGAGAGAGGGATAGACGCCCTGAGTCATACCCTGTCTCCCAGGAGAGAAACCCAGGAGGCAGACAGAGCCCCTGCTACAGTGAATTCCTTGGCTTCTCTCCAACCGACCAGTTGTGGTGACTTGGAGGACAGAGGGCAATGGCAAGAGGTTCCTGCACGATGCAACAGGGTCTGCAGGCACATCTGTCTGGAGACTACCCCACCTTCCCAGGTGCCGTTGCAGAACAAGTACAGTGATCTGCAAGGAAAACTGGACAATGGTGAGGATGATACTTCTACCAACTTGGAGATGTCATGGAGGTCTAATCGAACCACCCCCCTCATCGAAATGTCAGTAAAAAATGAAAGATGGGTCACTGTCATAGATGACTCGCTCCTGAAGGGAACAGAAGGCCTGATATGTAGACCGGACCCACTATATAGGTAAGTCTGCTGCCTCCCTGGGGCCCAGGTCACTCATGTAAAGAAACTTCTTTCCCTAGTACTACCCTCCCTTAATACAAAAGGGATTATTATCTGCTTTTGGTTTTTCAGGTAGGAAATGATGAAGTAGAGAGGAGAAATCCTAGGGCAATAAAGAGTGATTTCAGGGCCTTGGGATGACTGGTCAAGAGATCAGGAGCACAAGTCATATTCTTCTCTACACCTCCCGTTACAGGGAATGACGATGGGACAAACATGAAGAGCCAGCAGATCAAGGCCTGGCTCCATGACTGGTGCTACTGGCAGGACTTTGGGTTCTTTGAACAGGGCTTGATTTACAGGACACCAGGCCTGCTGAAAACTGATGGGAAAAGCCTATCTCACAGGGGGAAAAGGGTTCTAGGACGACAGTTAGCAGGGCTCACTGAGAGGGCTTTAAACTAGATTTGAAGAGGGACAGGGATGTAACTCGGCTCACTAGAGAGGCACCTGGGGATGGCAGCCCAGCACTTGTGGGGCAGAGTGCTAGTATTTTTGAGATTCAGAAAGCCTACTGCCCCTTAAGGGCAAAAGCTACATGCCCTACTGCCTCTCTGAAATGCTCATACCCCAATGCATGGGGTATGGGGAAAAAAACAGGAAGAATTGGAGATCTGTGTGCGGTCACAGGGCCATGATCTCATAGCAATTACTGAGACATGGTGGGATAGCTCGCATGACTGGAACGCTGTCATAGATGGTTGTGTTCTTTTTAGGAAAGACAGGCCTGCAAGGCGAGGTGGCGGAGTTGCTCTTTATGGGAGAGAGCAACTGGAATGGATTGAGCTCTACCTGGCAGGGATAAAGATATAGTTGTGGGTTAGGATTAAAGGTCATGCTAATAGGAGGGACACTCTTGTGGGGGTCTATTATAGGCCACCTGCTCAGGATGCGGAAGTGGATGAGGCCTTTTACAGGCAGTTGAGAGTTGCCTCACAATCACAGGCCTTGGTCCTCATGGGGGACTTCAACCACCCCAATATCTGCTGGGAAGGCTACATGGCCAGGCAGGTACAGTCCAGGAGGTTCCTCCAGTGCATTGATGATAACTTCCTGACTCAGGAAGTGGAAGTGCCAACAAGGAGAGGTGCACTACTGGACCTAGTACTGACAAAAAAAGAGGGATTGGTGGAGGACATTAAGGTTGGGGGCAGCCTTGGCTGCAGTGACCATGAGAAGACAGAGTTCACGATTAGGTGTAGTGGGCATAAAAAGACAAGTAGGGTTGCAACTTTGGACTTTAGGAGGACTAACTTTGATCTCTTCAAGAAACTGCTTGGAGAAATCCCATGAGTTAGGGCTCTAGAGGGTAGGGGAGCTCAAGAGAGCTGGTTGATTTTCAAGTGTCACTTCCTCCGAGCTCAGGATTGATACACCCTTAAGAGCAAGAAATCGGGCAGAGGAAGCAGGAGACCAGCATGGTTGAACAGGGAGCCCCTGAAAAAGTTCAAGTGAAAGAAGGAACGTTACAGTATGTTGAAGAAGGGACTGGCCACTTGGGAAGATTACAAGAATGATGTCAGAGTATGCGGGGTCGAAACAAGGAAAGCCAAGGCCTCCTTGGAATTAGATCTGGCCAGGGATGTCAAGGTCAACAGGAAGGGGTTCTTCATGTAGGAGGCAAAAGGAAAACTAGAGAGAATGTGGGCCCACTGTTGAATGAGACAGGTGCTATAGTGACAATGCAGAGAAGGCAGAGTTATTGAATGCCTTCTTTTCTTCAGTCTTCACCACTCTGGTCAGCCCTCAGGACCTCCAGACTCTACAGGTTACAGGGAAAGTCTGGAGTAAGGAAGACTCTCCCTTGGTTGGGGAGGATCAAGTTAGAGATCAGTTAAGTAAACTGGATACCCACAAGTCCATGGGTCCTGATGGGATGCACCCAGGAGTGCTGAGGGAGCTGGCAGAAGTCATTGCTGGTCCACCATCCGTCATCTTTGAAAGGTCCTGGAAAACAGGTGAGGTGCCAGAGGACTGGAGGAAAGCCAATGTCACTCCAGTCTTCAAAAAAGGCAAGAAGGAGGATCCAGGAAACTACAGGCCAGTCAGCCTCATCTACTTCCCTGGAAAGATGGTAGAACAGCTAATTCTGGGCATCATCTCCAACCACCTGGAGGCAAAGGAGGTTATCAGAAGTAGTCAACATGGATTCACCAAGGGGAAATTATGTCTGACTAATCTGATAGCTGTCTATGATGGCATGACGGGATGGATAGATGAGGGGAGGGCAGTGGATGTTGACTTTAGAAAGGCTTTTGACACTGTTTCCCACAGCATCCTCCTAGGTAAGCTTAGAAAATGTGGGTTAGATGAATGGACAGTGGGGTGGATTGAAAACTGTCTGGCAGGTAGAGCTCAGAGGATTGTCATCAGTGGGGCAGAGTCTACTTGGAGGCCTGTAAATAGTGGTGTTCCTCAGGGGTCAGTACTGGGCCCAGTCCTGTTCAATGTATTCATCAATGACCTGGATGAAGGGATGTAGTATACCATCAGCAAGTTTGCTGATGACATGAAACTGGGAGGGGTGGTTGACACCCTGGAAGGCTGAGCTGCCATTCAGCGCGACCTGAACAGGCTGGAGAGTTGGGCAGGGAAAAACCTAATGAAATTCAACAAAGGCAAGTGTAGGGTCCCGCACCTGGGGAGGAATAACCCCTTTCAGCAGTACAGGTTGGGGGTTGACCTGCTGGAAAGCAGCTGTGCAGGGAGGGACCTGGGAGTCCTGGTGGACAACAGGCTGCCCATGAGGCAGCAATGTGCCCTTGTGGCCAAGAAGGCCAATGGCATCCTGGGGTGCATCAAGAAGAGTGCAAGCAGGTGGAGGGAGGTCATCCTCCCCCTTTATTCTGCCCTGGTGAGGCCTCATCTGGAGTCCTGTGTCCAGTTCTGGGCTCCCCATTTCAAGAAAGACAGGGAACTGCTGGAGAGCGTGCTACAAGATGATTAGGAGCATCTTTCTTATGAGGAAAGGCTGAGGGAGTTGGGTCTTTTTAGCCTGAAGAAGAGCAGACTGAGGGGGGATCTCATCAATGCTTACAAATACTTAAAGGGAGGGTGCTGGGAGGAGGGTGCCAGCCTTTTTTCAGTGGTGCCCAGTGATAGGACAAGAGGTAATGGGCGCAATCTTGAACATAGGAAGTTCCATCTAAGCATGAGGAGGAACTTCTTTCCTTTGAGGGTGGCAGAGCACTGGAACAGGCAGGCCAGAGAGGTGGTGGAGTCTCCGATGCTGGAGACATTCCAAACTGGCCTGGACACCATCCTGTGCAACCTGCTGTAGGTGGACATGGTCTGGCAGGGGGGTTGTGCTAGATGATCTCTAGAGGTCGCTTCCAAGCCCTAACATTCTATGATTCTGTGAGTTTTTGCAAAATCATTTAGTGATAGGATGAGGGGTAATGGCTTCAAACTGGAAGAGAATAGATTTAGATTAGATCTCATGAAAAAAAATTTACTGTGAGGGTGGTGAGACACTGGCCCAGATTTCCCGGAAAAGTTGTGGAGGCCCCATCCCTGGAAGTGTTCAAGACCAGGTTGGACATGGTTTTGAGCAATCTGGCCTAGTGGAAAGTATCCTTGTCCACAGCCAGGGGATAGGACTAGGTGATCTTTAATGTCCCTTTCAACTCTAACCATTGTATGATTCCATGATTCTATCATTCTAAGTCATGTTGAAACTATTTAGGAGGAGTTGTGTTTAGAATAGGCCTTCAGTTTGTGCATCTTGTTTCTAATGGGAGAATGCAGATGAGTAAAAAGTGATGTCACTTCCAAGCCGTATCCCTCCCACAATAAATGGGATATGAAGCAGGCTCTCCTGGATGCTTCACAGACCAAGCACTGCCCAGCCTGACACTTCCTGAACTTCGCTTTTTGATTGCATAATGTGATCACTGTCAGCTCTGAGCATCCCAGGTGTGCTCAGCTGAAACGCAGCTCTTCCCCAGAGCTGCTCTCCTCTGTAATAGCTGTGCCACCTCTCATTAGCACCTTCCCACAGGTAATCCAAACAGGCACCGCCATCCTGGTGCAGCCCAACATGGGTAATTTCCATGAAACAGCAGAATTCATTATGAACGAGCACTGGAGAAATCCAGAGCAGGTGGAAGATAGAGAAGTAAATGAGAAGAGACTTTAGAGCACACCTCACGCACCTATAATACAAATGCTCATCAAAAGGAATGACAGTTTTGGTGTGATTTCTTTTTTCTTGTTACAGTAAGTCTCAGACTCTAAGCACACTGCAGCACCTCCCATAGGCTCTGAAATGAAGATGAAAGTAAATTGTAAGTCAGTTGTTGGTTTGCAAAGAGTTAAGACTCGGCAGCTGAGATGGCACCATGCTTTGACATTTCTCTGGACTTTCCAGATTGAAAGCATAGTTTTCAAAAAGGCAGGAAGAGACTGGGAGCCATAGCTGCTTCTGGAGGAGGTACTTCTCTTTCTGGTTATAGCCAAGTCTGAGTGCAAATAGCCTGTGATGCTAAGAATTGATAAGGAAAGAGAAAATTATATGTGTATATGACCTAAGAGATCCTATGACTAATGCTGTATTCTTTAAACTTACGTATTGGAGAGTTTCAAGGAAACTTGTCCTGCTCTGGAAAGGCAAAGATCCAAAACTAGCCAGGCTAACTAGGTCAACCCAATACAGAGACACGCAAAATTCTAAAGTTGTTCCTGTCTACTTCAGTAGACTCACATCATATCACAGGGTCCTTGGACAAAGACTTATCCCCAGGTGAGATTCCCTTGCACTATTGTACATGATTTTGTGATTGTTTTGCTCTGTAATTGGGCTCTGGGTTGCAATGATGTTAGATGTGGAGAGTGTGCAGCCTTTCTTTAGCATGCAGCTAGGGTAGCTATTTCTTCTTAGGCAGCAAGTGAGTGTCTGGGGATATTTTTAAAGAGCCTTTGCGGCCTGAAAAGGGACCGATTTACCAATCAGCTGTGAAAGGGACTTATCGTGAAGGAACATCACAAGCAATTAACATAGCTACTTCTCAATAAAATGTGCCACTTGAATGCCATAAAAGGGAACCTTAGCCCTACCTGCAAGGCAAGGGGATTGCCCAGGTGTTAGCAGTACTTACTGCCCACACCAAGCTCTTGCTCAAAGCTCCAGCAGGCATTTTGCAATTCTCTCTCCCAGCCATTCTATCCAAGCCCAGTGCTTGTTTTTTATTCCTGATTTGCCTTCAGAGCTCTTTCTCTGTCTTTGCCTTCAGGGACACCACACTTAAAATTCTTGACCTCCAAGACACTACTCTGTGTCCTTTCAGAACAACATCTAACCCCACTGTTGAGCCACCAGCAAGGCAGGATCTTGCCGCTTTTTAGATACCTGAGAGTGCAGAGAGACCCAGCCTTGCATCGTGTGCTTTTTCTAGTGCTAGCACAGGGTGATGGACTCTAGGAAATGACCGTTTCTGCCTGCTGTTTCCAAGGATGGACAGAGTCAAAATCTCCTTGTGGGTCTGTGCCAAATGTCTACCCCAGAGTAATACAGCATAATGTTATCATGTTTGCAGACTGCTTTGAGTTGACTGACTGCAAAATATTTCCTGGGAAGAAGAAAGACAGCCTTGGTTGAATTTAACACCTTGGGACTAGGTAGCAAAACAGTCATCTGCTACTTACTCACTGTGTGGCCTATAGCAAATGCTGTCAACGCCCAAGTTCAGCACCTGTGAAAGGAGGAGAATATGTGATTCATCTGTAATATACATAAAGAAATGTATCTTAGACCTCTACCGCTTTACCATCCCTTAACAGAGGGAGAAAAACAGGCACTTTAAAACATGATTCATCTCTTGTTGTTTAGCTGGCTACTTTAGGAGGAGAGGAATTACCCTCTGGAAGTGCCTGTTGATTGCAAAGGGAGTTCAGGGTGTCTGTCACAGATGGCTCCGTTTGTCTCATGAATCTTTCCTAAACTGCCTCATTACATGTGTATGCACAGCCCAGCACAACAGGGCCCCAGTCAGAGCTAAATGTTACTGTAATATCTATAATAATAAAGAGAAGCTGCTGCTGGGTGCAAGCTGTGTATTTGGCTTCCCTGTGTAGTAGGCTGGTATCTCAATGTTGGGGTTGTTCCTGTTTGCATTCCCCTTGTTTACCACTGAATTAGTCGTCATAGAAAGCCTAGGAGAGCATGCAACATGAACTGCACACAAAATGTGGGCATGGTTTAGAGCCCAAATTGAAAAAATTCATTAGAGCTCTGCAGGATTTCTCCAGGGCAGGTGGGCATCACCACGCTCTCTCTCGAAAGGTTTTTGTCCATAGCAGACATCAGCAGAAAACCTGTTTCTGGATACAAGGATCTTACTCTTGGGTAACAAATGGGATTCACTACTCACTGATGCCAAGGAGCCAAGTTAGAAGTGGGCAACTCTTTTCCCCTCAGTTTTGAATGGTTAAAAGAGTTATCGATGGCTCTGTGCTAAGTTTTTGCATTGCCTTGGTGGGGTGCATCTGTCTGTAGAGTTCCATCTGCAGGACAACAATGTAAAAAGCAGTCCTGAGCAAGCACTTGTGCTTAGGCTGTACCAACAACAGGTATTGCCACCTATCACCATGTGCGCACAACTACTCCTTAGTGGGAGGTGAAGACATAGACATTTGTTGCTGGCTTGTATCAGCTCCTTCCTTTTTCACCGTGAGGGTGGTGAGGCACTGGAACAGGTTGCCCAGAGAAGCTGTGGAAGCCCCGTCGCTGGAGGTGTTCAAGGCCAGGTTGGACGGGGCTTGGAGCAATCTGGTCTAGTGGAAGGTGCCCCTGCCCATGTCAGGGGAGTTGGAACTAGATGATTTTTAAGGTCCCTTCCAAACTAAATCATTCTATGATTCTATGATTCTACGTGAGCTTGCTCCATGAGAACCAAACCCCCTCTCTTTTACCTGCTTGTGTCTTTGAAAGTCCTCCTGCTGTTTATTTACAAGCAATTGTGGTGTTTAACTCCAGCACTACCATGACCCCTTTTGCACTCGGGATTTGCTTTGTGGCATGAAGTAAAACCCTCTTTTACTCCACTGTTCTCCGTGCCAAGTTATCTCACCTTAGCTCTCCTTCTACTCCTCCATCATGGTTCTTTCACTCAAGATCAGACCCCCTTTGGGCTAGTGAATGTATGGTCTGGACTTTATTGAATGAATCTCTCTCAACCTCTTATCGCTGCTCCCAACACATTGCTTATGAGTATGCATATGCTCAGTGACTGCTTACGAACTGTATAGCAAGACTACAGCGCCAGTCAGGAGCTGCTGCCAAGCCAGATTCAAGTCTTCATCTATAATTCCACCCAGAGATGGGTTGTGTCAGAACAAACCTCATTCACAAATTACGACATTTCTGATTTTTCAGTCGTAAAGAGGGATTTCACTTAACATTGCCAGCAACAATATTTCAGGCTTAATATTACTTCCCTTACAAAAACGATGAATAATAAGGTATCTGTTGCATCCTATACATCACTGCAACAATATCCCAAAATATAAACAGTGCAGCAAGGGACACAGCAGCAGTCTGCGATGAAACAAAGTGATAAACATTGGGCTGCAGTACTGCTGAGTTTAATCAGTCATTAATAAGTCCGCTATCCCCCTAGACCCACAAATTATAAGATCTGAAGACAAATTAAAGAAATATTGACTCTATCTTTTACTTGTTGTGACTGGAGGATTCAAAACAAGGCCTGTACCCCAAGCCTAGAGAGTCTCCTCAAAATTGTATCAGTCACTGACTATGGGCAATGGAATGCCAGGAAAGGACACAGATAGTGCTACCTCAGCTGCCTTGTATGACACAGCGTAAAGACCACCTATCTGAACAGCTATCTGACTGGAAATTAGCTTTGAGTCCAAGGGAAGGACGACAGACCTTGCATTTCTGCCCTGACACCTGAAGAGCTTCACCTCTGCTCTCTCCTATCTTCAACCAAACCACTTGCTTGTACTCCAGCTTGTTTTATTTGCTTTTTGTGAGAAAAGGAGCAGAAGCTTCCCCTTCTTCTTTTTCTTTTTTTTCCTTTTTTTTTCCCCCTGCATTTCCAAGGTATAAGTCAGGCTTTAAAAAGAAATGGAAAATTTGCAAGACTTAAGATTAAATAAAAAAGCCAGAAAGACCAAACTTGTGTCTGTCTTTGGCATATGACAAAGACATCTCTGTCCTGCCAGCTCTCGTCTACTCTCCTGCACAGATGATTGGTTATTACCTATGGAATCATAATCAGGACAATTTTTGACTTCCAAAAACCTCCTCTATGTTCGGAAGCTGGATTGATGAACAGCTGACTTTTGATTCAGGTGTTTCTCTATCAAGCTAATCAGACAATCTACTTAAGCATCATCCTATCGAAAAGGATGTATGAGAAGTATTTTAGCTTCAATAAACCCGTGTCTTTCAGTGAAACACAATTTTAACAGCTGCAAAAGCTGACCAGGAGTGTGCTGGCAAAATTGAATCCTCTTCTCTGCACTACAGAACCAGGGGGAACGGTAAGGACTGGATTCAAATTGTTTACTGTGGGGTGCCTGCCTGTACTGACTCAGTAGGAATCTAAGGTCTGGCCTCCCTCTTTAGCAGACTCATTCATCAGTCTCAAACTTTACACACAGTAGTAGGCTCTTGCACATCTATAAGCCACTTGCAGTAAGAGGTCTGAGTGTGGTCTTAAATATGAAGTGTATTAAATTCTGGCAGGGAACATGCGATCAGTGTATATAGATAGTAAAGCTGTGTATCTAGAAGTAGAAATCACAACATGGACAGAACAGCCAAGGTCAGACCTATTCTGCTTGGACTGCTTTAGCTCAGTGTCCATTTCAGTTCTGGCTATGGAAAATGATGTGATACCATTCATCTATGAATGATTTACACCCCTTCACAAATGACTGAACCAAAACCTTTGGCAACAGACAAGAACTGGAAATGACTCACAGTAATGAGTGAAATGACTGAGGTAATTTCATGCCTAGCTTGACAGCGGGTCATCAGGTGCTCCATGGTGATCACTTCCCCATAGTCAAACAGCCCAAATTTGACTGAGCCCAGGTACCCAACTACATTTAAGCTCTGAGTCAGATCCAAGGTATGAAGTAAAATGTAATAGCTGAAACCACCTTCAAGGTGTTTCAGTTCAGGTGAATCTGACAAATCCATCCATGCCAGCCCAGATGACAAATGGCAACTCAACAACGCATTGGATGACACACCCCTACTATTGATTTTAATGACCAAGAGGCAAAGGATGCTATGTATTATTCCAGAGCACATCTCTTGGTGTCCCATTGTTTTACGGATCTTTTTTCTCTGAAATTCACCTTTGAGGATACATTTCTGACATCACCACATCAGTCTGGTACAGAGCTATTTAATTTTGCATTTGCCGGTAAACAAGTAGAGACAAGAATTTCAGACAGTGCTGTCTGCCATCATTTCACTGTTTCAGAACCACCCTTGATCTGCTTGTCTTTTCCTCCCAAAGATCTGATCTATGTTTCATTTAATATTTAACAAAGATTCACCCAGTTTCATGTTACCCACTGTCAGATGAAAGTCTGCTTGGGCCCACCAAGCACGCCAGCTTTGCCTCACTGTGCTTTGCTGTTTCATCTATCCCTGATGGCCCTGACAGCTCACTTCACACTCAGTACTACAGTGCCATGTCTAAGTTCAGTAAATATCTCATACCTTCACCTTAGAGCCTGTCTGGGAGATCCATTGTCCTTTTCAATCTTTCAGAGATTTCAGGTTGCTTACAGTTCATATTATCTTACTTACACTTTAGCTGCTGAGCTTTGCCAGTCAGGTCTTCCTCTGGTTGCTGATCAAAGTTGCCTTGTGCCTAATGGCGTTTAACTTCGTGAACGGGAACAGAGGTGCAGGGGAATTTGAACAAATTTCCCCCTGTCCTTTGCTAGGAGGAAGCTAGAAATCAATATACAGTTTAGCACCATTTTGGTGCTATACGTAGACTGGAACAATGCTGATGCTGAGGACGTACAAATCTGTATGTTCCTGGGTCTGAACAATGAAAGTACTTCCAGAGCTAAAAACACATCTTTCCACCCTGAGCTACAAAACCCCATTGCCATTGACTTCTTAGAGCCTAATACCTTCCAGGTGGCAGTTGTAGTGGTCATCAGCAGTTTGCACTGAGTTCACATGTGGATAATGATGTATCATTCACTGTGTAAATGTCTGTCCCTTGGACCCTGAAGAGACATCACAGAGCCAGGGAGAACCCTTCCTGGAGTACTACGAATGGGGAGCAGTTTTTCTATGTGTTCTTATGCCCCGAAGACCACCTCTTGAAGAAACATGATCCTCAGCTAGTAACATCCATCTACACAGGGCAGATGTCTCTGTCTCCACCTCTCTGGTGGAGACATCACCTCTCTGGGAAACCTGTTCCAGTGCTCTGTCACCCTCAAAGTCAAGAAGTTCCTCCTCATGTTTAGATGGAACTTCTTATGTCCAAGTTTGTGCCCATTACTTCTTGTCCTGTCACTGGGCACCACTGAAAAAAGGCTGGTCCCATCCTCCCAGCATCCTCCCTTTAAGGAGGTCTGTTACTTCAAGCAACCAACACTAGTTTACTACTTAATGAGGTATCTAATGAAGAATAGGTTGATTTTTAATTCTTTGAGTCTCTTTCATTTGGGGGGTTTTCCCCCTTCTATTCTTTTCTTTTTTTTTTTTTTTTCCCTTGAACATAAATGCAGCAATGAATATATGACATAATGTGGGAAAGGGCATTTGCATCAAGTGCCTTTAGTCTGAGGAGAGTTAATGTTAGAGTAAATACAATGGACTCCTTCTGTCATCCATGCAGAGAGACAAGCAGCTCTCTTGTCCTAAGATGGCTCCCCATGACAGTGGGTTGATCTGCTCTCTCACAGTACATCTCTCACCAATGATGATGGAAAGCCCGTGGATGATTTCTGCAGACCAGACACCGAATTTGTAGGTTAAGGAAATCCTTATTGCAATGATACCTATTTATTATAGCTAAGAGGAAATCAGATTAGCTTGATCCCACAAATATGGACGGCCTAGCCATAGGCTATCATAAAAATCAAAAACATGAGACAGCACAGATATTCCTGTTGATAACAGTGCATTTATAAATAAGCAACAACATTACACACAAGTATATTTTCTAAGCTTTCACACTCTAGAGGAATCTGTAGCACCTAAGAAAACTTCCCCTAGCAGGATGTTAGCCTTGACAGCTCAGGACAGCATTTCATCTTCTAGTGTTCCTGTTGCACACTCTGAAGAAGGCAGATCACAGCTCCAGCCTGACACAACAGCTCTTTGGACCTCCATTTCTGACTTACCCAGGAGGAATAACATAACACCTTGGCCATGTCCCATCACTGCCATTTACTGAGTGCTGGGGTGTGTGCTGCCACCCACAGCACATAGTGACAGGCTCTTCTTGCCTTACGCCCATGCAAACCCTCTAGTCTTCCTGCCCCTGCACTAGCAGAGGATGCAGCTTGTGAAGAATCTTGCAGCCCTGGCTTGTGTATCCTGGTATTTACAGCCCCTTCAAGTCTTTACAGAACACCTGCAGAGCATCTCTCCTTCTGGTTATGAAATAGCTGCTATGGGTTTTTTTCCTCTGAAAAAATAAAGTCCAAACCCAGAGGGTTCTCTTGGCACCCAGTAGAAAAATTGCTGTCAAAAAAGCATTTCTAAATGCAAGTTTAGACCCATCTCAGGTCTCTCCCTGCTGGGAAAAACAGTGAGATCTCACCCCTCCCTTTCTCTCTGTTATAAAGCCCATGGCTTTTCTTGCACCTCTTTAATGAGGGTGAACGAGAGATGGGTAGAGGGGATTGGGGGTAAGATTTTCACCATCACAATTTCATTTAGAAACTGGCCATGCCTATTCCTTACTGGCAGAAAGAATTTGGGAACAATGAGTGTCTTGGAGGACAGAATTAGGGCATATCTTTTCCCACACTAGGTCTGCCCTTGCTGCATGTTCCTTTGTCCTCCCAGTTCCTTCTTCCTCTGCTTGGGGTTGCACTTGGACTTTCTCTGCTCCCCATGGTAGCATCGATGAAGACCAGAAATGACCTGCATGTTTTTCCCTCAGCTTTTCCTGGAAAGAGTGTGAAACTATTGAGTTTCAGCACTGATGTCCAGATTTACCTTTATTTTTTGTTTTTATAACTTTACCCTGATGGAGGGCTGGAGTGTCTAGACTGTGCTTGACAGCTGGAGGTTTATTTTCTGTGGCTGAAGAATCACATAGAACAAAGACCTGACCTTGGGACAAGATTTCTTGATCATAAAAACTCTTGGAGAATGCATAAAATGAGAATTTTCATCTCTGTGTACCTCAGAGCATTTTGGGAAGATCAAAATACCCTTTTCTCTCCTTCCCTCCTTCTTCCTCTGAAGCAGTGACCTTATTTATCTTCATTTAACTTGAGAGGAAACTGAGGTAATGAACAGTTAAAGAGCAAGATAAAAAGTAACAGATATCTGTCTAAAGACCCAAGAAAGCAGAATTTAGACATCTATATTCAAAAATCTTTTTAAAAAAAGGGTTGTTTGAAACATCTTAGTACTTAGGTTCTGATGTCTACAGTTCATTATTCACCTAATCCTGGGATAATGAGAACTGAAAGCACCAAACATATTAGACGGGACCCAGATGAAATAGTCTTTCAGTGCCAATAAGTTTGAGTTTCATGAGGCATTTGAGCCTTCTGAGGGATGGCACTGAGGAATAGAAGTGACTGCACTGTCATCTCTCATGTGACCAGCTGATAAAAGACAAAAACTAAATGACTTTCCTTTTTTCTTTTCATAAGACCTTTGTTTTCACAGAAATTGAACTGTCTGGTGGAAAAAAAATCTCTTCAAAGATCATTTCTAGAAGAAGGGAGCTCAAAACAACAAACTTTAGTCTCAAATTGGAATGCTTGTTTTATTTATCTTAGGTGCAAAAGACAAAATGAAAAGAAAATGTCACTTCTGAGTGAAAGGCTTCTTTTTCCTCTTGTGGCATTAAAAAATCATATCATAACTCAGCCTTATACACACAGCAACCAAAACAGCTCTGTAAAAATGCTTGCCTAATTAAAAATGGAGGTTTCAAATGCTAGAGTCATGGGTTCATCTGTTTTGGGCACAGACAGTCCCAGTGCTGTGCTGCCAAGCAACAAGTCTTGGGGAGAGGTCTCTGCCTTGCTGCCCTTGGGTCTGTTGGGGTGTCTGACACACGCTAGCCTGTTAGAAACTCTTTCCGTTCTCCTTTTTGCACATATTTTCAGTGGCCACTGCATAGTGACCTCCATGAAAAAGAGGTTGGCAGATAGGTGATCATTAATTGCCGGAATTAGTTTTTACTATGCCGTAAGCAAGGAGCCAGGACGACTCAGGAACTGCCTCATACACCTAATGCAGCTGAGCAATATGGGACCTTGGGCTTCAGGTGAGATTACTGTGTGACTACATGTCCTGAGATCCTCTCTTCTCACTGAAATAGTGTGTGCCAGTTAGTTGCAGATGTGTTAAAAGAGAAAAGAGGAGTGACTAATGGCTGACAGACTAGTTGCATCAACAAACACCATCTTGAAAACATTCTGCAACTCCCATCAACATTTCTTAGTCTTCTTTTAAGAATAGATTTAACAAAGACTTAGAGTTTGCTAGTCCAAAACATGGAGACATATGTATATACACGCACAAACACAAAAAAGGAAATATTTCTATAATGCATAGGTAGGAGTTAAGGTAAGAATGATACAACAAAAAGGAAAGTGCCTCAAAACAGTGCTACAGGAAGGAACATATCCTGGGTGAAAAACAAGAATTAATCCTTTCTATTGTTTCTCAATCCAGTTTCAGATCATAACTTTATCATTGTCTTGAGATAGCTTCACAAAACAAAGTTGTCTGTAAATTATATTTTCATCACCATGGCTGCCATCTAACTGCCATCTCTGCAATATCCTAAATGGGCAAGTCCCCTGGGGACAGAAGAAGACAACTGCAGCAAGGGAGATATAGACACGAGGGGAAACACCCTGCAAGACAGTCAGTCACTGCACAGGTGGGGAAGGAGATGAACTTGCACGGGCACAGAATTTCAGGGAAAGTTTGGTCTAAAAGGTCTCATGCTGGAGAGGGAAGAGATGACCTCTGAACTGTAGGGGATGACCCTTGAAGGTTTGGGTTGGTTTTAAAACAGAAGACAAGCTTTGCAGTGAAATCAGGAATTGACCTGTGAGGTACTCAATTAACCATCAAGTAAATTAAGCTTAAGCATGGTGGTCACTTGCTGGCTTTATTTCCCTCCACTTATGTATTTGCTTATTAGTGTGAGCGCAGTGCGTGTGTGTATATGTGGGAGTGTGCGTGGCGAGGTGAGAGGAAGAAGTTAGGGTTTCTCTCCTGCAGTCCTTTTGCAGATCCCCTTTCGAACCTTATGAATCTATTCAAGAAACAGTAGTTTAAGCCACTCCTCTGGGTTCTTCCTTGCCTTATTTCTCTGACTTACAAGCTGAAAAGAAGAAGAAAAATAACTTGGATTTACAAATTAATCACAGGGCAGTTATAACCATAATTGTGTTGAAGACATGAAAAAGGTAAACGTGATACTAATGTATCAGGAGACATAATTGTTGTAGAGAGAGAAAAGCTTTCATATTTGTGTAAGCTGAGAGCTTACACGAATGTCACAAACTAGCCCATTCACCTTCACTCAGACAAGTGTGATGAAATGCATGCAGGAAAAGCCTGCAAGAACTGTCAGAGCTAAGAAGAGCTTCTTTTAATAGAAAAGACTAGAAGGGCTTGGCTTGAACTGAAAGCTGAGTAGGAGTACGCCTGGTCTACAGACTCTCCCTCTAGACAAGCAGCAGGGAGGAGGAAGAGTTATTTTAGTTGCAGGATAAAGCTGGCACCAGGACAAAGAGCTAAAAACACATCTCAAATGAATTTTGGCTGGAAAGGCAAATGTTTCTAAGCATCAAAGCCAACGGAGGGTCTGGAACAGCCTCCCAAAGCACCCAGCAGGTTTAGGGTTGTATGTGATCCACTTGTGAGCAGGACTATGAAAAGATCATGGAGTTTAAGCAGCAGAAGACTTGGAGTAGTCATGCATCTGTCTGAGAAAGACGTCTAAGTTAAATCTCTCTCTAAATGCATTGGAGGAATCCTCGAGGATTTGGGAATTTTCTCTCGCATCATTCTTGCTCTCTTTCTTTTCATTCACTGTGGGTCCTGTTCCACACTGACATGAACCGTTCCCCAGAGCCGGGGGGAGTGCAGGGTGGGTATATGTGAAGATTAAGAATTTCTTTTGCAAAATGTCCTGGAGATGTGAAAATATACATAGGGGTTTATGTGCAGTATATAAACATTCTGAGTCCACAATTTCCTCATTCACAAGCTCGCCTGTGTTTACAGGAAACAAATACTGCAACAGTGTTTTCACCATTTCTTATTAGAATTTTTATAGTATTGCTTTTTCATTTTTTTTTTTAATATAATCTAAAGTCCATTTATAAATTGTAAGTATGCTATTAGTAATGACTGCACTAAGCCCGTCTTATTTGTGTAATTTCTGGGTACACATTTTCCTGCTGCTCATAAGCACAGAGGGTATGTCTCTTTGGGGAGTATCAAAATAAGTCTCAGCACACTCTCTAATCTAACCAGCAAACTTAAACAAATTCTGCAAACTGAACAGTTTTAAAGTTCCTCCAAGGAAGATAACACTGAAAGTGACACTTATTTAAGGTGACTTATCTGCACGCTGGACCTATATCACCCCAAAGAACAAGAGTCCAATCTGGGGAAGGTGGAGATGGTTAATACACTGGCTGTTTCCATAGGTAAATTGGCTTTTCAATCATAGTGCTCACAGAAGGACAAGAAGTCTTTTGTAATTCATCAGATTGGTTTGTTAAGCCTCTGCAAGAGCAAAAAAAGCAAAACCTGGACAGTTAAAAGATAGGGTTGAAGGAGCAAGAGTCACTCACTGTATGAAAAACCTGAGTAATTTGGTTGTCATTTTCTTCTGTGCAAAGATTACATCCACAGCTGTTGTTCAGAAATACATTTGCAGGGAGAGGAAGAAAATTTATATTCTTAAATCTACTTGCTGTTTACTGAGAGAAAAAAAAGAAGTTATGGATAGGGTCTTTCATTGCCCAAAGCTTCGCATTCATCATCATGAAATAGGGGAAGGAAAAAGGCAAAGAGATGCTTTGTCTGCTCTTTCTGTTTAGGGTGTACACTTCTGAGGTGCATGAATAACTCTTGCAATGTGGTATAAAATATCTAGTGCAATGTCTTTTGCTATCATACATGCTGCAGGAAGTCATATTACATTCCCTGTTTGCAAACAAGAAATAACAACTTGACCAAACTCACTAGAAAATGTCTTTGCTTTTGCACAATTCTGAGCAAGAAGGATCCTGCTTCACCTACAACTCCAAAGCAGTGCTGCAAAAAATAATAAACACTTGGTGATGGAAAATATTTTTTTTCATCAAATGAAAGTTTTTGTGTAAATAGTTCATATCTGTCAGAACTCTTCACATTGCAATTAAAAACAGGAAAGCCTGAGAACTGGATTTAAAAGATTCTGGAAAGGGGGAATTTTCAAGTTTAAAAAGTGAGCAGCTTTTATTTTTGGCAGCTATATCCAAAAACTACTTTGTTTTTCCAACACCTGAAGACATTCTAGGTGAAAAAAAGGAGTTATGGAAGGAGATTTTTTTGATGGAAAACCAGGAAGTCTATGTAAAGAAATTATACTGGAGTATAATTGAGTTCCTTCCAAATCAAATTCATTCAGCTTTTCACATTTTTATTTTTTTTTAGATCTGAATCCCTTTGATACGGGGAAACCTCCAGAAATATAAGCCAGATTTGCATATTCCTTCTTTTGTGTATTTCCATAAACAAAATCTAGCTGATATGCATTAAAAGCAACAAATTAGTAAAGAAAATAAACCAACGTTCTTTCCACTGTCTACATAAATAGATTCCTAAGATAAGGAATGGATATATGTGGTAAAATTTGCTGTAAATATAAGTACAGTGCAGTGAATATAAAGGAAGACTCAGATATAATCCACCATGTGCACAATGACGGGTCTCCCTGGTAAGCCTTTCACGCTAAGCAAAACCAGCCTTAACTTTAACTCACCATAAGCGTAATGACAGCCTGACATATGTTAAAATCTTCTGTAATATAATGCACTGTAAATACAGGGACATATTGAATCGCCATGACACCAGGTTTTTCAAAATCTTCTTCTCCTAACAGCCTAATGCGTTCATTCTGTAATGAACAATGTTTTTATGAAATGCTGCTATGACATGCTAAGTCATGACCCATGCTGAGTTTCTCCAGTGTATCAATTGCTAATTCAACAGAATTTAAGGAAAAAAATTGAATTCAGAGGTTCCACCAGTTTTTAAGAAGATGTCTATGTCTGACAAGGTTGGACTGTATAAATCGCATGGAAGGTGAGCACTAACACATGAAAGCTTTAAATAAAGAGGGACTTTTTACAAGGGCATGTAGTGATAGGATGAAGGCTGACAGCTTCAAACTGGAAGAGGGGAGATTTAGATTAGATCTCAGGAAGAAATTTTTCACTCTGAGGGTGGTGAGGTTCTGGAACAGGTCGCTCAGGGAAGCTGTGGAGGCCCCGTCCCTGGAAATGTTCAAGACCAGGCTGGATGAGGCTTTCAGCAATCTGGTGTAGTAGGAGGTGTCCTTGCCCACAGCAAGGGGGTTGGAACTAGATGATCTTTAATGTCTCTTGCAACCTAAACCATTGATTCTATGATTTAGTGTTGCATCATGCAAACACACACGCAGATGCACAGGACAGTGCACACATGCATAGCACGAGATTTCTAACCTACTGAAATTACATTTGGGGAGATTCACAGATTCGCACAGATTCAGACATCCATCCACACACACAGACGTAAGCATACCTGAAGCTGCATGAAAGTACCATGACCACTCCAAGACTACAATGATGTACAAAACACAAGGGCTGGCTCTTCTCTCAATGGTACAAGTGAGAACCAATACTGGAACAGCCGATGCTGCTACATAAAGAGCTCTTTAGCAGACTAGAGTGGGGAACTGGAATCCTGGTGGCCACATCATTAAAATTTCCCTATAACCAATGCCAAGAAAAACTCACATATTTTATTATAACACAGCATACAGGAAAAAGCAAGACTGCATGGATAATAGTTGCAGCATTTCTTTATTTTTTTCTCATGGAACATTTCAGATTTTCTTCAGAACTGGCCCTGTTTTCAGCTGAAATGTAAAAATTTGAGAGCTTTGGTAGAAGGCTGAAAAATGTCAAGTGATCGTTTGGGATTGGAGTGAAGGGGAAGGAGGGCTGTTTGTTTTGTTTATTAAAAGAGACAAATCCCCTGAAAGAAGACATTTCTCATAGAAATATCACTTCTTCAAAACCAGCCAAAGAAACCATTTTTTTCTGAGGTGAAAGCTGAGATCAACCTGAAACTGAGTTTGAACAGCAAGTGCAAGATCTACTTGAGTCACAGGAGGTTCACCTACCCACCTACCATTTACCCCTTAGGCTGAAATTATGCTTTGCTTAATCTGTTGGTTTTTGCACAGCTCACCCTGACTCATGCACCAGTTTCTCTTCAGCCGTGCCTGGACCTCCTACGTCTCTGCTGTCCAGTTGTACAACCTGTCTCCTGTTGCAGCCTCCATACATATTACACAACTGTCCACTGGAGAGAAAAGGCAGCAGGGACAGCTGTTTTCTGGATGTGCCATATATCCCCCTACCATATCATGCCAACCTGATGCATAGCCTCTCCTGTCTATCGCTGCAGCACGCAGGCTGCCCTTATGATTTTAAAAATAGATATTACGATTTCATACCTGACACTTCACCCAGCTCCTGGAAGTGGGGATAGGATCTCTACCTCTTGGGGGTTGTCCCCATCTCCTTAACTTCTGTGTCTCCATAACCCCTCCACATTTACCTCCTTACAGAGGATCAGAGGGCAAAAGTACGTGCTTAACACTGACCTGATAATGTCTGGCTTCCCCTTCCGGTTACTAGATATTGCACAGCCTTTGTTGTTAGAAAGCCACTTGTTATTCAACTCTGCTCCCCAGAGACCCTACTCTGAAAGCACCGATGAAGTCATTTCTCAACTTTCTCCTCAGAGCAGAAAGCAGCCTGAACTGTCTCCAGATCTTTATTTGTAACGCATGAGGCTGTGGTTAAGAACAGGTGCCTAATTCTTATGTGACCAATGTGGTGTTTGCCCAGTTTTGCTCGCTTGGAACACCAAAAATGGACATTATCCCCTTTTCTCTTTTCGTCACAGAGAAGACCCATTTTCCAGATGGTTGCAATATCCTTCCTGATTTTCTCTGAGGCCTTGAATGCCTGCCAGAAGCTGTCGCAACAACTGTGGTTGTGATGCCTGTGATCCCTGTGATCCCTCTCTGAACAACAGAGAGAAGTCAGAGCACAAAGTTTTGTCTTCCCATCATTCGCTGAACCTGGCAGTGAGACAAGCGAGTCCAGATTGTGCAAACAAATGAATAACACTTTCCAGTATGGGTTTATAGGGATTGCCTGGTTAATCAGTTCAGCCAGGGTAGACTGCAGTCTGGTATGTAAGATGAAATGAGGGTAGACTACGATATAAAATATTGCCACAAAATAGACCACATTCCAGTCCACTCCACAGCAATGTAATTCAGTACACTACAACACAATTGCATGCAATGCAGTTTGTTATAATGAAATATGACATGGTATCACAGAATCACAGAATCACAGAATGTTAAGGGTTGGAAGGGACCTCTGGAGATCATCTGCTCCAACCCTCCTGCCAGTGCAGGTCCACCTACAGCAGGTTGCACAGGATAGCATCCAGTCGGGTTTTGAGCGTCTCCGGAGTCGGAGACTGCACCACCTGTCTGGGCAGCCCGTTCCAGTGCTCTGCTACCCTCAAAAGAAAGAAGTTTCTCCTCATGTTCAGATGAAACTTCCTATATTTGATTTTATATCCATTGCCCCTTGTCCTATCACTGGGTACTACTGAAAAAAGACTGGCCCTCTCCTCCTGGAACCCTCCCTTTAAGTATTTGTAAACATTTATGAGGTCCCCCCTCAGTCTTCTGTTCTCTAGACTAAAAAGACCCAACTCCCTCAGCCTTTCCTCATAAGAAAGGTGCTCCAGCCCCCTCATGATCTTCGTGGCCCTTCGCTGCACCCTCTCCAGCAGTTCCCTGTCTTTCTTAAACTGGGGAGCCCAGAACTGGACACAGGACTCCAGATACAGCCTCACCAGCGCAGACTAGAGGGGGACGATGACCTCCCTCGACTTGCTTGCCACACTCTTATTGATGCACCCCAGGATGCCATTGGCCTTCTTGGCCACAAGGGCACATTGCTGCCTCATGGGCAGCTTGTTGTCCACCCAGGTCCCTCTCTGCACAGTTGCTTTCCAGCAGGTCAGCCCCGAACCTGTACTGGTGCATGGGGTTATTCCTCCCCAGGTGCAGGACCCTACACTTGCCTGTGTTGAACTTCATACAGTTTCTCTCTGCCCAATTCTTCAGCCTGTCCAGGTTGCGTTGAATGGCAGCTTGGCCTTTCAGGGTGTCAGCCACCCCTCCCAGATAATATGTATTTTTGTTTAAGCTTGAGGAAAATGTCAGGTTTCCCAACTCCAGGTCCTACCCTATGTTGCTGGAATTTCCCCTTCTTGTATAAGAATGGATCGAGAGCAGCCCTGAGGAGAGGGACTTGGGGGAGCTGGTGGATGAGAAGCTCAACATGAGCTGGCAATGTGCACATGCAGCCCAAAAAGCCAACCACATCCTGGGCTGCATCAAAAGCAGCATGGCCAGCACAGTGAGGGAGGGCATTCTGCCTCTCTACTCTGTTCTGGTGAGACTCCGCCTGGAATACTGTGTCCAGCTCTGGAGCCACCAACATAAGAAGGACGTGGACCTGTTGGAGCAGGTCCAGAGGAGGCCATGAAGGCGATCAGAGGATTAGAGCACCTCTGCTATGAGGACAGGGTGAGAGAGTTGGCGTTGGTCAGCCTGGGGAAGAGAAGGCTCTGGGGAGACCCTATAGCAGCCTGCCAGTATCTGAAAGGCGCCTACAAGAAAACTGGAGATGGACTTTTTGTAAGGTCATATAGTAACAGGATGAGGGGTAATGAATTCAAACTGGAAGAGGGGAGATTTAGATTAATCTCAGGAAGAAATTTTTCACTCTGAGGGTGGCGAAGCACTGGAACAGGTTGCTCAGGGAAGCTGTGGAGGCCCCATCCCTGGAAGTGTTCAAGACCAGGTTGGATGAGGCTTTGAGCAATCTGGTGTAGTAGGAGGTACCCCTGCCCATGTCAGGGGAGTTGGATGATCTTTAAGGTCCCTTCCAACTTAAACCACTCTATGAATCTGTGATAAGAAATAACCAAGACGAAAAGGGCTTCAAGACTATGGAAAATAGCTCATGGGGATTGTGAAAGTGATGATGCATTGCAAAATGAGGTCCCGTATGCAGCTACAAACATCACTGTCATCCATGCATCACACCAATTCCTTAACCTGCTGTCAACACCTTTCACTTCTTGATCATATAGAATATGATTTAGATACATCCCATAAGCTCTGAAATTACAAAGGCTATCCAGAAAAGCTGACATGGCCACTTGCGTAGGATAACATGGCAGAGGGAAAGATATTTAAAAATTATAGCAGAAGTTGTGGGGGAAGGGAAGTCTTGCAAGGACTGGAATGGATTCCTCTTCTGGCTGCTAATTAGGATTTGAAAAATCTCAGTGTGTTAATGAAGAGCAGTCATGTTGAAATGTCGCTTGTGCACATTGTCATTTAACAGACTATCTTTCTGGTGAGGATTATTATGGGATATTAATGTGAAGTGTCTAAAAATCACATTGGAAGAGAAATCTCTCATTGAAACTGGAGAGCAAGAAGGAATTTTCTGAATAGTGAAAGTATTAAAAATGTGTTGAATACCTAAACAGGCCACAAAGAGGAAAAAAAAGAAAGAAGTAATTGGAAGTAAGTGTAAGAACAACAGGTAGGATGAACCATCATCCCAGGAACTATCATAGTACCTGGTTCACTAACAACATTGTTTTTTTCTCTAATGCTCTTTCGCCGTCTACCCTTTTTACTTTAATGTGGAGAAGGATTAGCTGATTGAACTTAGACCGTAGTGTGGTTGGCTTTGATGCTTTAATTGCATCCCTACATGTCCTGAAAGTGTAGCTTTGCTGTCTGCAAGGATTCCTTTGAATGCCCAGCCCATGCTATCAAAAATTATCTTGAGGTGACACAGAAGAGCACATTTCCAAGCCTCTATCAAGTGTACTGCAGGCTATGTTAATTGCTCACCCACCACCATTTGCCATTCAAAAACTCACAAAAATCCTAGCTAACAAATATGTAAAGGAGAGCAGTCAGATATGTCATTAGTGGTTAGGCTTAATAAAAGGAGGAGTTTATAAAATAATCTTCAGGTATGTAAAAGCCTTTTGCTGGGACAAAGGGCAGGTCCATGGGGGATGGCTGATGAAATGAGAGAATTTACATTCAAGCACAGGACGTAAACTTGGAAGTTATCAAATCCTTTCATCGGGAAGGCTAACGAAGCACAGAAATTGGTTGTTGGAAAGGGTGGGAAGTGCTTAGTGTGGCAAGAATAACAGTACATCTTACACAAGTGGGTCAGGGTGGACCTAGGTGGAACTGACCATGCCTCACAGCAAAGCCTGGAATAACTGACCTCAGGAAGTCCTCTCCATGTCTGTAAATTATTATCAAATTCCAGCTTTGATTTTTCCAGGGCTTTGATCACTGTCCGTCTTCCAAAATATTTTTCCGTATTTTGTCCCTATGAAAGCTGTGAGATTTAATTCCCTCTCTCCCAATGAAGAGTTGATAGGTGCAAAAGGTCATACTGATGCACTCAGTAAGGCCCATTTTCTTCACCAAAACTAGTGATGTTATTTAAGTTTTTTTGTCAGTTGAGGCTCTGGATCATGGATTTCCTCCTTGGACTGTTCTTGTTCAGGCAGAGGAATCCAGTCTAAAGTCACTGTAAGTATGCACAGTATATGTGAAAGCAGACCAATCACAGGGGTATAATAGAGCTAAAATGCTTCATATTTTTAGCTCTCCCAGCCTAAGAAATCAATAATCCATGTCTGGAAAATACTAAGATGGCTTCCTTCCATTAACAAATGGTGGTGCTTGTTGCAGATACAGTATTTTAGGTTAGCTCATCCATCATTGAGAAGATTTCTGTTGCCTGCTCTCTTTCACTCTCAAGGGTGTTAACATTTCCTTGTATCTGTACTTACAATTTTTGGCAGTCGGGGTTAAATACCTTCGGCTCAGCCTGAAATCTTCCTATGGAGGTAACTAGAAAAACTGTGAAGTTTCCAAAAAACAGTCCTTTTGCTTTTCTCATTTCCTTAAAATCTGACAGTGGGTAAGCAGCCTTCCCTCCGTATCTCCCTCCAAGATGTTAAGAATAAACTTCTTTATGTTTTGAGATTCTCTTTTATTAACAGTGGAAAAAAGTAGTTTGGGGAACATAATTTCTTGTATGCTGAATTTATTCCAAAGAACAATTTAACCTGAGTTTCTCAGCTTATATCCAAACCCTTCTGTTCCCCTTTGAACTCTACAGGGAGAAATCTGTGCCAATATTGATTGCACCATGGCAATTTTCTGCTTTGGGAATTTATTGAAATTACTTATAATGGTATAGTAGCACTAAACACATTGCTCTTGTCCCACAAAACACGAAAGACACCTGCAAGCAGGTGGGATTCCCTGTTTACTGTAGCGTTTATTAGCTGGCACATATCCTAGACGGCCTATGTTTAATTCAGGCGGTTCTGCTTCAGTGCACTGACAAAAAACAGAGAAAACCATAAAGCATCAAGCCACTAAGGAAAATATAGAAGTGCATTTTATGTAAGCAGTCATTCTCGCATATGCATCTGTGGGTGCACTGAGTACTGTGAAAGCAACCAAATACACATTGAGCTGGTAAACCAAGATATCTTGAGATACAGCAGTTACCGTGGTCATATGTTTTACGCTGCTGTGCAGACAGCCAGAATTGCCACTCAGTGATAGCACCCCAGTGGTGTCAATGACACACAAAGAAGAGGGAACAGAATTAAGATCACTAAAAATAGCAGTCTCCTTTAAAAGTCAGATTTCTTTTCTTTATAGGAAGGACGCAACAAGTCTCTGAGGGTATCATTCTTTTTTGTCTTTTGTGCAAAACAACCAGTTGGATATTTTTGTTTGTTTTGATAGACCAAAGAAGGAATAAAAAGAAGTTGGAGTAGGAACCCTGCTGCTTGTTTTGACAGAGGTCATAGTTAGAGAGATACAGCAATATGAAAGCATAAGAAAGAGATGCTTCTTTAAGCGTGCTGCATCCTGTTATGTGCCATGTGAATTACTCTTGGATACGGTCTTTGATTATTAAAACTCTTAAACTTCAAAAAGCATGACCTTTCTTCCTTGCATTTAGAAGATGTTACAACAACGAGCTTAGAGAAAGTAGTTCATTGAATGCTGTTTGTTCTCACTGAGACCAATCTGGCCTACGAACAGCTCCACAGAACTCTTTTCCTGAGCTCAATACAGGGAAGTGCATGTAAGTGCAAATACTGGCCTGTGATGACCCATCATCAGAGAGGAAGGAGAGGAGAGGAGAGGAGAGGAGAGGAGAGGAGGAAGAAGGAAAAGATTTATTGATAAAAAGAAAGGTTGTATCTAAATACTGCAGGAACCAAAGCAATTGCTCCAGTGAATCATTATTTTTGTATTAGACCAAAGGGCAAATTTCACCTGCTGGTGTCTCACAGGGGCTGCAGCATGTAACAGATGAGTCTCTACTACAACACAAAAGAAATTAAAAAAAGAAAAAGCAAAGCTCACAAAATCTACCAATTAAGAGTCAACATAAATGTACCAAGCTATTCAAATGATTGGGGAGCCATGGAGAAATTTCTATAAATAAAATCACAAACATATAACTTTTTCTACAAACTTTTAGGAACAGTCTAGTACCTGTATCAACACTATCCCTGCAGACTTTTCCAGCTATTCCTCAATCTTCCCTACTCCACAATGCTAGGAG